>PVKU01010714.1:0-49541 GCA_004027475.1 Anoura caudifer | reverse complement strand
TTGATTAGGTTCCTGTTAAAGGTGAGATTATATGGTATTTGTCTTTCACCACCTGGCTTATTTCGCTTAGCATAATGCTTTCCAGTTCCATCCATGCTGTCATGAAGGGTAGGAGCTCCTTCTTTCTTTCTCTGGCATAGAATTCCATTGTGTAAATGTACCATAGTTTTTTTATCCACTCATTTACTGATGGGCACCTAGGTTGCTTTCAACACTTGGCTGTTGTAAATTGTGCTGCTATGAACATTGGGGTGCATAGTTTCTTTTGGATTGATGTTTCAGGGTTCTTAGGATATAATCCTAGCAGTGGAATTGCTGGGTCAAAAAGCAGATTCATTTTTAGTTTTCTGAGAAAATTCCATACTGTTTTCCACAGTGGTTGTACCAGTCTGCAATCCCACCAACAGTGCACTAGGGTTCCCTTTTCTCTACAACCTCTCCAACACGTGTTGTTTGTTGCTTTGTTTATGGTGGCCATTCTGACTGGTGTGAAGTGGTATCTCATTGTGGTTTTAATTTGCATCTCTCTGATAGCTAGCAATACTGAGCATTTTTTTCATGTGTCTCTGGAACCTCTGTATGTCCTCCTTGAAGAAGTGTCTGTTCAAGTCTTTTGCCCATTTTCTAAATGGGTTGCTTTTCTGCTTAGAGTGGGGTCATGTAAGTTCTTTATATATTTTGGAGATTAAGCCCTTGTCTGAGGTATCATTGGCAAATATGTTTTGCCATATGGTTGGTTCTCTTTTTATTTTAATACTGTTTTCTTTAGCCATGCAGAAGCTTTTTATTTTGATGAGATCCCATTTGTCTGTTCTTTCCTTTACACTGCTATTTCAACATGGGGAGAGGGTGCATTATTCTCTCAATAGTTCCTATTTGGGGTTTTCCTAGAGAACTTTCATTCTTCTCACTACACTTGTTAAAATGGGGCAGAATGTATTTCCTCTTAGGAATTCTCTTGAACACAAAAGTAAATGTCTGTTATTAATGTTGGAACTAGGAGCCTCTGGAAAATTGTGAGGAGCCCATTGAAAATCCAATTCTCCTCACAAGGAAAAAATGCACGAAGACAGAGATACTTTGGAGACTTACACTGCTGTTTTCACTGACAATCATGGTTATTTACAGTTTCATAGGTCTTCCAACTCAAACTCCTCAAAGAGTAGCCCCACACCATCCGTGTCCACCCTCTTCCAATGAAAAAAATCCCTGGACTTAAATAACAAACAGCATAGAAAGACTGTGAAAAGTGGAGAGAAGAGGGTAGACTGCCTTGGAACTCAGGACGACATGACAATGAGTATCTGGGCTTCCTTAACTGCCTCCTGTACATCCAGGACAGGGCAACCCAGGAGCCTTCAGTTCTGAACCACAAGTGAGAACAGACAAAGAAGCTCCCAGAGAAACCTGCTGTTGCTAACTAAAGGACCATGCCACACCAGCCTAGCAACAACAGAGCAAAGGCACCTCCCCACCCCCAACTCCTCTCAGGGTTTAGCAAGTTCAAACAGGGGATTGATCTTTTATCCAAGGAGCTGATCTTCTATTCACATAAACAAGTGGCACTCTGATTCACCAACCCAAATGGTCTCAGTGGGGCCAAGCTAGAAGTTCATCTTCCATCCCTTGACTGTCCTAGTAGAAGCAGGAAGCTCTCCAATTCCCCTGCCAGGTGTCATCACCCCATGGAGAGTGCTTGCTTCTAATGACTATGACTGTCACCATATATTAATTTTGACAGTCCCTGAGCTTCATTTAAATGCAGCCATACAGTGTGTATTCCTTTGTGTCTGGCTTCTGTTATGTAACCAAACATGTTTGAGATTTATCCAAGTAGTTAGTTTTATGTATCAGTACTTAGCTCTTTTTTTTATTTTTAGTGAGTACTGTTCTATTGTATGGATATACACAATTTGTTTATTCAATCTCTTACTGATGGACATTTGTCATATTTCCAGTTTGGGGCTATTATTAAAAGTTACTATTAACATTCTTGAATAATCTTCATATGGACATGATTGATTTTGATTTGATTATATAGGCAATATTCCACATAAATCTGAATCTCTTGGGTGTATTCATCTTCTTGAGCCATGTGTTCTAACTAAATTAACCAGACAGCTGTTAAATTTTATCTTACTTCATGCTTTTTAAAATAAATTTCAATGCAAAGAAAAAGAATGGGAGAATTGGGTGGTAGGAACACAATGTGATTAAAGGCATTTCAGTTCAGACTAATTGTATAAAATAAAGGTTTCTATTTTATTTATTCAACCCACTTATTGAATCTAATTAAGTAGAAACACTTAAGATGAATGGAATGCCATCCTTGCTGCTGATGTGCTCATAGTCAAGTCACTTGATAGTATAAAAGTTAAACCATTTAATTTAAGAAAATTTGGGGACTGGGGCATATCTTATTGAATTCTCAGTCCCTGAATATTATTTTTGTATGAACCTTTTCAGAAGTTAGAAGTGATGACATTTTATGCCAAGCAGGGAAACTGATAAGCTTTTAAGATCAACAAACTAAAGGGAATGATGAGAATTTAAATGGTTTCTATTCTTGGGAAAGCACGGGGCAATGTTATGTGATGGGCAAAATATCAATTCATCTTCATTTATGGGCAGTTCGTAAGGTATTCTACTCTGTCCTCCATGAAAGAGAGAAAAAGAGTGATAGATGAGTCTTTTCAAAACAGACCTAATGGCATAGAGACTCAATTCTTCCTAACAGTTTAGAAATCTACTGTATGTATCTTCCCATAATTTAACCAATGCCACCCATTGCATTTAGACAAAAATTGGAAAAGCAAGACATTTTGAGTTGAAAATGCAAGCTAATACTTGCAAAATTTATTTTGAATTAGAAATTGGATTGCCTAGAACCTATAATCCAAGAATGAATAAAAAAGGCTCTTAAATACAAATATATCAGGAAAAAAAAACATTACTATCATCATACCAATTTTTACATCACCCATAGTTTTTAGCTTCATCTCTGCATTCCACCCCTTCCCTAATGACCCATTAAACTTCCAGTTATGGTTAATGTACTAGGTTCAGAATTTACCTGGCATTTCTCTGAAAGGGTTGTAAACATTCCCATCTAGGATGGTCATAAAGGCTCTGCAAAATGAAGGGCCTCCTATTGGATACTGCAAAGTGCTCATCATTTTTTAGAGAGACATGGTTCAGCTGTAAGAGTCCTGCAGAAAGGAGTCTAAGCACAATGGTCAACCCTTCCAAGGCCTTTAGACTGATTAGACTAATTCTCGAGGGAACACTAAAGGAGGAACTGAAATAATCTTGTTTCTGAAAAACTCTTTAGATTTAAGTCCTCAATTACTTTATTCTGACCTTCAGAATATACTTTTCTATTGATATGAATCTGTGTTGTTAGTTCACTTGAAGTACAATAAAGGCTTGATCAACTTTAATAAATTTAAAAAAGAGGTTGCTTCTTTCCTGTGCATTGTGCAAACAGCTATTTGCCCATTCACTAGTAATCATTTCCTTTCAATTTGCATAGCTTTGCACTTTCTGGATCTGAGCCCCCTCTGCACTCACTTCCATGTTCTGCTTTTGATTATCATCTCCACATTGTTTTGTTTGTTTGCTAGGAAAGAAAATTTCCCAAATGTCACAGTGGGAAATGTGTCCCATATCAGATAGGAATATGGATGCCATTTCTAACTATGGAAAACCAAAAAGCACTCTTCAGTCAAAACATCTTAGAACCATACAATTATTTTAAATCACATAATCAATAATTTTTATACCACTCCTTGAGGAATGACATGGTAGTGAGTTTTCTGGGCTCCCATGTGGGTCACAGATGCTATAACTGACTCTCCCTTTGAAACTTCATGTACCTATGATGTTTCCAGTTACTAAAGGTAGAGCATTCCTTAAAATTCTTATCTATGCCAAATGCAGTTTAAAGGTCACTAACCTGACCTATTTCTCCAAATGCTAAAACCAGCTGCAGCCATTTCAGGCTGGAAATCCTCCCACTTCCTTCTTATATGTAACATGTAACAACAGAGAGGCTGGTGCAAACTTGAAGCTGAATGTAGAATTGGGAGGGCCCCATGATACTGCTGTCCTATTCTGCCTAAAGCTGAGCTTGAGACCAGGAACTGTAAGTCACAGCCATGTGCTTGACCCTAGGTTCTCTGGCTAGGCCTGAACTGATAAGATAGAAAAATCCATTCCCTTATTTTATTTCCACCGTGCACCAAATTATTATTAAGCAATTTACAAAATAAACATCATAACTGGCCCCGTGGAGATTGCATTCTGCTATAAGAGAAAGAATATAAAAAGGTAAATAAATCAACATTATACTTCCAGATTATAAGTGCTATAGGGAAAACAAACAGGATACCTTGATGGATGATAATGGCAGGACCCCTATCATAGATAAAGTAGTCAGAGAAGGTCATGGTGTTTCAAGGAGCAAATGCAAGGGCACACATTGTACGAATAGGCATTTTATTGATGTAGTCTTGTTTTGGGGCATGCACTAAGCAGAGTTACTAGGCAACATGACACACTTAAGTGGAGGTGTTGGGGAAAGTTTAAAGGGGACTATAAAGTTGTGGGTAAGATTAAGGAAAACCAAGAATGGTTAGTGGTGATCCCCCATCACATTTAGGCATGAAGACTCAAGGAGAGGTAGAGTTTCTGGAACTTGGAACAGGTTGCTACAGTTGTAAGAGAGATGCTCAAGAGAAGCAATGGCTTAAACAAAACAAAAAAGAGCTAGATTATGTCCTGGTGGAAATAAAACCCCCAAATTCACTCTCCTTCTGTTTTTCAACCTCCCCAGTACCCCATAATTTCTAAAACTTAGACAGAGGCCAAAGGGCAGGAGATCCTGAATTTTGCAGTCCACAGAGATCAGCCTCCCAGGGCACAAAGCCAAATGGAGAAGGGTGAAAAATAACCATCATGAGACAGGATGAGCCAGGTTCTGACATTGCTAGATTGTGACTGACCATTGTTGAAACAACAGTGAAGGGGAATATTCAACTGAAGGATGAGAAAAACCAGTGTACAACTAATGCCTCACCATACAACTGTCCTGGGCAGGCAGGGCTATCATAGTGTGGGACCACCAAGACTGTCTGCCTTACAAGAAAATACAGTAGTCTTTGTAATTCAGTGACTACAATCTTTCCCACAAAGAGCCATTCTACAGAAAATCTTGTTATAATGAGGTTGTACTGTTCAATATTTTAGAAAAATCAAGGCATCTTGTTAATTGTAACAACAAACATTCTAAACAAGAGGGAACCAACCATTTGAATGACTATTTCAGACATTTGAGATGATGAATTTTGGTACATTAAGCTCTGGTTTATCCTGGATGAAGTGAGATTGCCTCCTGACTGGTCTTTGATAAATTTGGATTGTAGGTAATAAGTGACAAGATGAATTTCCTTTCCAATAAAATTACTTGTCATACTTCATTCCACCTACAATTACTTATGCTATCTTTAGCATTTAGATATATTTCTATTTACATACCAAATTATGGGAAACTATTTAAGGATAGAAAAGAATTTTCTTTTCCTGATGTTTTTTGTAACACTCAATTTCAAGGTCATACAACTTGTGGTTTATTTTATTCTAATTTTTTAAAGTATTTTTATTGATTATGCTATTACAGTTTTCCCAATTCCCCCCCCTTTTTTCCCCTGCACCCTGCCCCCGAACCCTCCAGCATTCCACCCCCCCTTAGTTCTTGTCCATGGGTTGTACATATAAGTTCTTCGGATTCTCTGTTTCCTATACCATTTTTATCTCTCCCTGTCTATGTTATGCCTATTAATTATGCTTCTTCTTCCCTGTCTCTTCCCCCCACTATTCCTCCCTTTCCTCTCCCCACTGAAAACCCTCCATGTGATGTCCATTTCTCTGATTCTGTTCCTATTCTAGTAGTTTGCTTAGTTTTTGTTTTCATTGTTTCTCTCTTTTTTTAAGGTTCATTGTTGATAGTTGTGAGTTTGTTGTCATTTTATTGTTCATAGTTTTTGATCTTCTTCAATTTTTTAGATAAGTCCCTTTAGCATTTCATATAATAAGGGCTTGGTGATGATGAATGCCTTTAACTTGACCTTATCTGGGAAGCATTTTATCTGTCCTTCCATTCTAAATGAAAGCTTTGCTGAATAGAGTAATCTCGGATGTAGGTCCTTGCCCTTCATGACTTAAAATACTACTTTCCAATCCCTTATTGCCTGCAAGGTTTCTTTTGAGAAATCAACTGATAGTCTTATGGGAACTCCTTTGTAGGTAACTGTGTCCTTCTCACTTGCTGCTTTTACGATCTTCTCTTTGTCTTTGATCTTGGGTAACTTAATGATGATGTGCCTTGGTGTGTTCCTCTTTGGGTCCAACTTCTTTGGGACTCTCTGGGCTTCCTGGACTTCCTGGAAGTCTATTTCCTTTGCCAGATTGGAGAAGTTTTCCTTCATTATTTTTTTTCAAATAAATTTTCAACTTCTTGCTGTTGTTCTTCTCCTTCTGGCACCCCTATAATTTGGATATTAAAGCGTTTCAGGTTGTCCCAGAGAATCCTCAGCCTCTCCTCATTTTTTAAATTCTTGTTTCTTCATTCTATTCCAGTTAGAGTTTATTTCTTCCTTTCATTCCAATAGTTGATTTGAGTCCTGGTTTTCTTCCTGTCACTGTTGGTTCCCTAAATATTTTATTTTATTTCACTTTGGGTTTCCTTCATTTGTTTTTTTTTTTTTTTTCAACCAAGTTCAATCAGTTCGCTGAGCATTTTGATTACCAGGGCTTTAAATTCTTTATCAGATAGGTTGGCTACCTCCTCATCGCTTAGTTTTCTTTCCGAGGTTTTGCTCTATTCTTTCATTTGGGCCATATGTTTTCGTCTCAGTGCACTTGATAAGTTGTAAGGTGGTGTGGTCTTAGGTATTCACGTGGGCAGCGCAACCCTCTTTGCTGCACTGCAGTGCTGCCTGTGGGGGAGGGGCCAGAGAGGGAACAGTGCAGCTTGCCTGCTAATCTCTAGCAGACTTTCCAACAGACTCTTGTGTGAGACTGGGAGTTTTCCCCATCACAGCAACCACCATAGTCCACTATGAGTCTCAGTTTTGCCTTCAGGCAGCCCTGCCTGCACATTCCACCACCTCCCTGCAGCTTGCCCCACCAACCTGGTCCACTGCCTCCCAGAGGTTTTTCCGAGTCAGCCTGTGTGGTCCACTGTCTTACCAGTCTGGTCATCCTGGTTGATTTTTTCTTTAATTCCTCGGTTGTTGGAATTCTATACAGTTTGATTTTCTGGCACTTTTCGTTATTTATTAATTTTAGATTGGTTGTTATCCTCCTTTTGGTTGTGTGAGGAAGTGAAGGGTTCTACCTATGCCTGCATCTTGGCCGGACTATTTTATTCTAATTAATTCTGCAATTTAGCAAACATGTACTGAATGCCTATTCTGTTCAGACAAAAATTGTGTATACTAAAATTACTTCTGATATGCTCCTCTCACCCAATGTGTAACATACTATGTGTATGATTTTGTGTTTATAGCCCTGTATCAGTTTATCAAATTCTCTTTATTCAGTATTACTCCTAACTTACAATATTTGAATTTCTTTTCTTGAGGATATTGATAGAACATTACCTCCTATTTGTCTGGTCACTTAATCAATGTGTTTCCCTTCCTGGTCACTGGTTGGCACACAGTCAAGTGTCCCACAGATTTTTCCCATAGGTTTTGCTGACATGCATTGGCTGTGGCAAGTTTATTTACATTCCCTGACTACTTAAAATAGCTAATGTAATGGTAGCATTGTGGCTTGGCATGGTTGAGATCCTGCGTGTTGGATTTGCTTATGTTATGACTCTACTGGGCTGCTGGCACCATGGCAGCACAAAGTTGAACTTTGTGTAGGGTCTGAACCTAAGGAAAACCCAGCCTTACATAGGAAGTAGATGGTACAGAATAACTAAAAGACATGGGAAAGGAAGTGTCTTAAGCAGAGCAGAGGAACAGATTAAATCTGAAGACTGTCAGAAGAGCTAAAGGGAGGAGGTAGCATTTGAGCAGGACCTGGCAAGATAGGCAATAAATTAAGGGGCACAAGTGGAGGAAAAGGAGAGTATAGACAGAAAGAAAATAAACTCTCAGAGCTGGGGAAGAGCAGAAGCGTTCAGGGAATGTGAAGGTCTTGAAGTTACTACTTCTGGAGCAAAGAGAAGGAAGGTGTCTTTGAAGC
The DNA here is from genome assembly GCA_004027475.1 of Anoura caudifer. Lineage (NCBI taxonomy): Eukaryota > Metazoa > Chordata > Mammalia > Chiroptera > Phyllostomidae > Anoura > Anoura caudifer. The sequence goes on along the minus strand of PVKU01010714.1, from coordinate 41,285 downwards.
AAGAGCAAGGCCAATAGGGTAAAACAAACCCAGAGGTGAATCCCAGCTCTGCCTCTTTTGTGAGCTTGGATATGTTACCTACCCAACTTGGCTAAGAAAGCATGGCCTCATCTTTTGAATAAAGAAAACAACATGGTTTCCTAGGATTGCTGTGAAGATTCAATGAGCTGAAGTATTCATTGAATACTAATACCCTAACCCCATATCTTATTTTTCTTCCAAAATCACTGTATCTCCAAAGAAACCAAAAGAAGGATTTAAATACTGATTTTTAAATTGTATAATAATGATATCTGTTTAGAATTCAATGTATGCTGGACACTGGGCTTAGTATTCTGTATGCATACCTTCTTGAGTTGTATTCTATTATCATACCCAATTTTCAGATGAAGAAATGGGGACTTACAAAAGTAAAGTGTTGTAGAGTTCTGGCCAAGATGGAGGTGTAGGTAGATATCCTCCAATTCCTTGCACAACCAGAAGGAGGATAACAACCAATCTAAAATCAATAAACAACCAGAAGTGCCAGAAAATCAAACTGCATGGAACTCCAACAATCAAAGAATTGAAGAAACAGTCAACCAGACCAGACCGGTAAGATGGGATGATGGAGAGAACCTGAGGCAAGGCAGCAGAGCTTGCAGGTGGGGCTGGTGAAAGGACCCACTGCAAACAGGCAGACCAGACAGAGTTGTGAGGCGGGGGCTGATTGAGAGAACCCAAGGCAAGGAGGCAGACTGTGTGGGGCAGGGTTGACTGAATGGAAAACTGAGACTCAGACCTGTGGACCATGGCAAGGGTTGCCAAGGTGGGAGAAACTCCCAGTCTCACATGAGGGTTCATTGGAAAGTGGGGCTAGAGCTGAGCAGGCCAGCTGTATTGTACCCTCTCTGGCCCCTCCCCCACAGACAGTGCCACTGTGCAGCAAAGAGAGTTGCCTTACCCAGGTGAATACCTAAGGTCCCACCCCCTTATAACTTAACAGGTGCACCAAGACAAAGATATATGGCCTAAATGAAAGAACACAGCAAAACCCCAGAAAAAAAAGCTAAGTGACAAGGAGACAGACAACCTGTCTGATGCAGAGTTCAAAACACTGGTAATCAGGATGCTCACAGAACTGACTGAGCTTGGTCGCAAAATGAAGGAACAAATGAAGGATACCCAAAGTGAAATAAAGCAAAATATTCAGAGAACCAACAGTGACAGGAAGGAAACCAGGATTCAAAGCAATGATTTGGAATGAAGGAAAAAATAAACATCTAGCAGGAACAGAATGAAGAAACAAGAATTTTAAAAATGAGAGGCTGAGGAATCTCTGGGACAACTTTAAACATTCCAGTATCCAAATTATAGGAGTGCCAGAAGGAGAATAACAGCAAGAAATTTCCAGTAAAGCTATCATTTAGAATAGAAGGGCAGATAAAGTGCTCCCCAGATAAGGTAAAGTTGAAGGAGTTCGTTATCACCAAACCCTTATTATACGAAATGCTAAAAGGACTTATCTAAAAATTGAAGAAGATCAAAAACTATGAACAATAAAATGACAACAAACTCACAACTATCAACAATGAACCTAAAAAAAGAAAAGAGAAACAATGAAAATGAAAACTAAGCAAACTGCTAAAATAGGAACAGAATCAGAGAAATGGACATCACATGGAGGGTTTTCAGTGGGGAGAGGAAAGGGAGGAATAGTGGGGGGAAGAGACAGGGAAGAAGAAGCATAATTAGTAGGCATAATAATAGACAGTGAGAGATAAAATTGGTATAGGAAACAGAGAATCCAAAGAACTTATATGTACAACCCATGGACAAGAACTAAGGGGGGTGGAATGCTGGAGGGTTGGAGTCGCAGGGTGGCGGGGGGATAAAAGGGGTAAAATTGGGACAATTGTAATAGCATAATCAATGAAATATACAAATATACTTTTAAAAAAGTAAATAAATAAAAGTAAAGCATCCTAAGCCCATTAAGTTGTGTTGAAGGAATTTTGATCCAGGTAGTCTGACTCCATGGTCCATGTTCTCCCCTTTTTTATTAATTGATTGATTTTTAGAGAAAGTAAAGGGAAGAAGAGAGAGAGAGAAATCAATTTGTTGCTCCACTCATCCATACATTCATTGTTTGACTCCTGTACGTGCCCTGACCAGGGATCAAACCTGCAACCTTGGTGTATCAAGATGATGCTGCAAACAACTGAACAACCCAGCGAGGGTTCCATGGTCCATGTTCTTAAACACCACACCAAATTACAGTTCATCCATGTATTCAACATAAATTCATTGAAAACATAGTATGTGTCAGATAATGCCAAGTAAACCAAAGAGGCAATAATCTCTGGTCACATAAACCTATGGTCTGTACAGGAGAAGATCAATAAATAGTAAGTTGTATAACATTTTAAAAGGCAAGAGTTCTGTGGAGCAAGAAAAAAGCAGGAACAGACAGTAGGAAGGATAGAAGTAGGTTGTTTACATGTGATGGCCTAAGCGAAAATGACATTGGTGTACATATAGGGATCATAACAAAGGTCACATAGAGCAAAGACTTGAAGGAAGTGAGGGAGGGACCTTTAAGATATCTGGGAGGCCACAAATGAAAGTACCCTGAGGTGGGAGTAGGCTGGGCACGTTGTAGAAACAGCAAGAAGGTCAGTGTGGCTGGAGTGGAATGAGTGAGGAGACAGGCCAGTTACACCTTGCAGGGCCTTGTGGAGCCCTAGAAGGCATTCAGCTTTTCTAAGAATGACCTGGGAGCCATGGGTAGGTATTGAAGAATGAATAGAAGAATGACATGATCTCATATTATAATAGTATCACTCTGCCTGTGCTTTTAGGGTAGGGGAGCTGTCTGCAGGTGATAAAGCCACCCAGACAAAATGAAAATGGCCCAGTGGTCACATTCTGTATATATTATAAAGGTGGAGCCAATAAGGTTTGCAGATGGATTAAACATGGGGTATGAGAAAAAAGTGGCATCCATGGGGAAGGCAAGCATTTTTCACCCTCCAAAACTAGAGTGCTCTGTGGCATTCCATTTATCATGGCTGCTCCCCTGCTAACCTACTTACCACATCAAGCAAGGGAAACCTTCTCTCCTAGGACTCTCACATTTGGGGTAATAACCTGAAGACAGAGAAAACAAGGCTCAGAGGAACACAGGTGTGCCACTATCGAGCACTGATGGTAAAAGCAAAGTCAGGAATTTTCACTGCTGTATCAGGCCAAATAAAACGACAGACTGTGTTTTCAGGCTCCCCAACATAAAGCTGCTCAGTCTGAAAGGAAGTGGGAGTTGCTGAGAGTGTGGAGTATCTATCTCGGGAGTTTTGCTACTAGTTTCACTTTAATTGCTTTACACATTTTTAAGCTGCAGAAAATATAAAAGTTTACCTACTCTGCCCAGGTTTCCTGCCATGTCTGGGAAAAGCTGTTTCTTTTCCCCCAGTCTTTCCCTCTCCCTCTCTTCCTCCAATGAATGTGCATTCTCTTTGGGGAGAATCCTGGGTTTCTGGATACATGAGCATGTAGCCACATACCTAAAGTTCCTACAAAAATCAAATACGGAGTGAGGCCACTTTGGGGCCAAGAGCTTTCCCATAGATCATCCAATAAGAACATATATGTGTATGAACTGGCTCCCCCATTACCTGCCATACGATCTAGGCCAGGTAATTTAGAATGGCTCCTTTCCTTCTCTGTGTCATGAGAACACCAATAACACCAACCTCCTAGGGGTTATATGAAAAATGAAATAAAGCATGTAAATTCTTAACTCAAGGCCTGGCACATAGAAGTCTCAATAAATACTGTTTGTTATTTTATTGTGATTATGGTTATGTTTGTGATTAAACTTACTTATAAGCTTAATTAAATGCCTGGAATAAAGAAAATGCCCAATAAATGTTCATGAATTCTCTTTCTTTTGCAACAAATTTTGATTCAGAATCTTCCAAAACTGGGGCAAATCATACTGATACTTGGTGGGAAGTGCAGAGTGGTATCAGACAGTACGAGAAGTTTCAATAGATGAAGATGACAGGCTAAATGAATGGCAGTGGTAATGATGAGTAGTGGATGAATTAGAGAGATTTCCAGGACAATAAAATGAATAAGACCTAGAATGCACACTCTGTACTCTTTCTGCCAAATACTAAAGTTTTTGTTCATCTGGCACTAGTTATCTATTATATAACAAGCAACCAAAACCTCAATGGCATGTAATAAACATTAAGTTCCTCTTGTGTTGTGCTGGTCAACCAGGTAGCACTGCTGATATGGACCAGGCTCAGCTAACTTCAGTTGGGCTCACACATGTATCTTCAGGCACGGTCTTCCTGGCTGGCTGATAATGACTGGGTGTTGACTAGAACAATGGAGTGACTGTGCATCTAAACATCCAGCAACCTCAGTGGATTTGTTCTCATAGGTACATTAGAAGGAAAGCAGAAGAAGAACACAGGCCTCCTGAAGCCAAAACTTGGAGTGTACACTGTCTCTCTTCTACCACATTCTATTTGCCAGATCCAGCCATTGATAGCTATTGATCATGCAATGGACATGGATACAAGGTATGAAGAATTTTTTTCTTCATGTATGAGTATATTTTTGCAATCAATGCACTACACATGTCTACTTTTGCAAGTTAACACCTGCAGGAAGAGGAGAAGGTGTCAGCCCATAACCCCTGTGGTGCTCAGCTGGGTCACCCTACTATACACTTAGGACAGATTGACTGTCAATCATAGAAGTTATTTGTATTCTTTCTAATGACTGAAAAATTGAGTTTTCAGTTACTGAATGCAGAATTGTTTAACCTTCAACATTATGTTAGAGAACCCCACTTTTCAGAGACAGTCTTGAAAAGTTGAATGCCCATCATATTGTTGTAAATTGATCTTATTTCCCCAGAGGCTGGTTATTTTTGTTCTTACACTTCTAATTGATCATGGCAGGATCTGTCAGTCTATGCTCTCTTCTAACCTCTAACTCACAGATTTCTCTGATCTCACCCTCTCTGACAAGCTGATTTATAATGTTTTTGTTTTTTAAAAAATGCTTCCATTTATTGGAGGTATTTATTTGTTAAGCAACTCAGAAGCAAATCCTTGCTTATCATTTGTATGCTTTGGAAAATGGGGTATTTTTTTTTTTTAAAGAAGGCATCCCTGGACATACTCATTGGTTGATGCAGAAATCAGAATGACAACCTAAGCAGTGTTTCCCCTGGTTTTGCCTGGAATAAAAAAATGTCATTCTTAAACCAAGAAAGTACTGTTTGGTGATTAAGTGACTCATGGAACAATCCATGAGTGTACATACGCATCCTCCTAGTAGACTGACTAGGCAGTCTCCTTACAAGCTGTAATTTTAGGGCTATGGAAAATACATCCATGTATTTGCTCAGTGAAGCTGAACCAGACAGCACACACAGGCTCTAAAATTAAGACTTAGCCCTGATTGGTATGGCTCAGTGCATTAAGTGTCATCCTGCAAACTGAGAAGTTGCTGGTTCAATTCCCTGCTAGGGCAAATGCCTGGATTTCAGGCCAGGTCCCCAGTTGGGAGTGTGTAGGAGACAGCTAATCAATGTTTCTCTTCCTCTCTTTCTCCTTCCCTTTCCCTATCTTAAAAATATATTTTTTAATTAAAAAAAAATAACACAGATTGTAAATATCCCTTTTGGCTCTAACACAGGAACTTGTGTTTATATTAAAGATATATTATGATTAGATAGGAAGATAATAGATGGATTACATAGATTGACAGACATTCCATTATTTATTTATTTATCTATCAAATATATTCTGAGCATATGTGTGCCCAGTTCCTTCATTTCCTCTACCTTTCTTTTCCCTTTTGAAAAATTTCTTTTCTTGCTGCTCTTATTTTTTTCCTTTCATTTTTTTTTCTTTTCAAGCCAACGTGACATTAGCTCCAAGCATCAATGCATGTCTTTTTATTCTGATGCTTTGGCATCTTGGGCCTAGCTGACACTTGAAGGACTGCCCCTCTCAGAGTTAACTAATTCCTTGAGAGAGAAAATCTCCAAGGAGGACACCCTTCATATGCAAACCCAGAGCCTTACTCCCCCACTACCTTCTTTGTCTAGCTCTTATACGCTAAGCTAATAATCTGATGACTAGAATACCCATATGCCCCAGAGTCAGCTGAAATACAAACTGGCCAATTCCAAACCTGTTTACCCTGCAAGGAACTTTCCTTTCTGTAAAAGCTACAATAAAGGCTCATGCTGAGTTTCCCATTCACTCCCTCAGCCTCCTGACTGACCTTCATGTAGTGATGTGCTTCCTGTTTCTAGGCATCTGTGAGCATAAACATTTTTCCCCTTGTGACTGTTATGTCTGCATGTTTTACCATATCTGATGAAAAGTAATCCCAGCTGCGTTTAAAAATACTTAAATACTTGGAATCAAATAAAAGATTAGAAATGTGAGTTTGCCTATCTCCCATGTTGCATGAGTCAGATATGACCACTATGATATGAAAAGAGTGAATCCAGAGTATACTTAACAATGACAAAAGAAATAGTCAAAGCAAGAGATGCATTAGGAAACCCTTAGTGCCCAACACCTGAGGGGTTTATGCTTCCTGTCCCTTTAGAGGAAGAGCGCCTGTACCTGCTCCCCAGGCATAAAGCAGGCATGTACTGAGTGTCAGTTCACAATCTCTCTTCAATAAAAGCTGGAGGTAAAAAGTGGCACAAGGCATAGCTCTGCCCTGAAGAAGATTAGTTTGCTGGTGAGGGAGCCAGATGGTACCTGAGCCCACTGCTATAAGCATATTGAAGTTCCACGCAGCTCTCAGGGAAGCTTCTGGTACAGGTGGCATTTGCATTTGGTCTTGAAGGAGGAGAAAAGTTTACTTGAAGATGGTCAGGCTGGAGATCTTAGAGAGAGGAACATTATTCCTTTGCAAGAATAAAAAGTGTGAGAAAGGCTCCAGAGTTTGTTTTTAGAAACTTGACAGTATTTCTGTGGTTTTGCACTTTCCATAGCTGGTATTTTCTACATCGGCCACTCCACTCAGTCAGCACACTGCAAGAGTAGAGCAGAAGCAAGTTGTAGCCTTAAGTCTTAGGAGATAAATCCACCCTTGGGACTGAGAGTTGGAGGGACAAATCCTCCCTCCTTTTCAGAGCTCAGACCCAGTTTCAAGGGTCTGGGGATAGGGAGAAAGCAAGGTATTTGTAGGTGTCTGGCCCTTTAAAACCATTGGAAATAATACCAACGAGAGAAATATGAGCTGGTGAGTTGAATTTTTTTTATCCTCACCCAAGGATATTTTTTTTTTCATTGCTTTTAGAGAGAGAGAAAAAGGGTTAGAGGAAGGGAGAGAGAGAGAAACATCAATGTGAAGAGAAGCATGGATTGGTTGCCTCCTGTATGCACCCAGACCAGGGATCAAACCTGCAACCTTTCAGTTACAGGATGACGCTCCAACCAACTGAGACACACCAGGCAGGGCATAGTGAGTTGAATTTTTCGTAGCAGATGTACACTCTACCCCAGCAAACTGCACTTTATTCCTTGGCAAACTGTTAATGGTCCCAACCAAAACCATTGGAAAATGAGGGCAGAAGGCAGGTGTTAGCATTCTTAAGATTCTAGCTATTAAGCAATCATATTTTTGCAGGGGCCCAGATTGACACTTACTGATGCTCACCAGTTTCCAAACACCAAAGGTTTGCAAAATGTAGCCCTTTAAAATAACTTAAGGTTCTCTATTACTTTCAAATTGCTCTACTCTGTCCAGACTCAAACTGCACTCATTTCCAAAGGAAATGACTCTTGAGAATTTGAAGAACCTCTTCAAGACAACACAAAATTAATCAGAGCTCCTGTGTTTGGTGTCATTCAGGTGTGCAGCAGAGAATGTCATAAATAAAAACACCAGGTTTGACTGTTGGGCAAAACCTCAGAAAAGTCTTTTTTCAATTGGGTAAAATAAAGCTGCACCAACCCATTCAACACATTCTACCATGTGAGAGGAAAAGCTGGAAAATGTCTCAGATAAATAAAGCTGTGGTTAGCAAGAAGTTGTTCCTTCACTATTTATCTGTTAGTGGAGATACTTGCTTATTTTCTTAAAATGTTAAAATAATTATTCTTATTTCCTCCTGTTGAGTCAGCAGTGTTTCCAGCCAAACGGTATTCAAGGTTTAGAGCTTTTTCATGCACATGGCCACCATAGGGGCTAAAAGGCCTCTGACCAGCTTGTGAATTGCAGACCTTGTTTACACTTTTGACATTTCAGAATTTGAGGATGCTGTAAGTGGAAGAGATCTCCTTTGCAGAGGGGAGAAACACACACAAACATGCAAACATTCCAAAAGCAAATAATCATCCTGAGCACTAATGAAGCATCCATCATGCGGAACATGCTCTGATAAAAGTTTTATCTTGAATTCTCACAACAACCCTATGAGAGAAGGCCTTTTACCTGCCAACCCCCCATTTCATACATGAGAAACCAAGAAAGACTAAGTAAACTGTCCAGGAGAACACAGCTGAGACAGGGAGGAGGAGGGATTCAAGCTGAGTTTCAGGGGCCTTAAGACCTCTGCCCTTTGAACACAGGGCTGGACCACACACAGGGGTTGATAGCACTGGGCCATGTTGAGTGGTGGGGCCAGAGTGAGGAATCCAGCTGGTCTGAATTCCTTCAGTTCTCCCACTACACAAGGTGGCTAACAGAGTCACACAATGAGAATATAAATCCTTTACTTTCAGCCCACCCCAGATTATTAGCTTCTGGAGAAGACACTATGTTTCTTTCAATTGTATACTTAAAACCTACTCCAGTCAGGCCTTTGGTTATTGATAAATTAATGTTCATTGAATAAGAAAATGAATGAGTTCAACCAAAAGTCATGTTCCCTTTGATAATTTTCTAGTAAACAACACAATGAAACTGATTTCTAGAAATAAAAGCTTCCAAAAATATCCATGTATCCACTTGAAAAGAAGAGTCATTCCAAACTACCATCAATGTCCCATCCTCCCCAGCATGTACATTAGGCAGCAAGTAGACAAAAGCAGCACAGGGTAATTACAGGGTTGTTTTGGACAAGATGCTTGCATTTAAATGAGGCTCAGCTTCACTAGTGACAGACTCTTGGTCATTGTCTCAGACGTTATTCAGTTAAGGGATAAAGGGGAGAGCTGCAGCTGGAAATACTAAAATAACAAGAGAATGAATTCAAAGAAGTTTCTTCTTGCCCAAGGAAAACTATTCAATGCAAAGTTGGTTACTCAATGTATAGCTTCCAAAAATAATTCTATGAGAGGTAAGAATTCTCATTAGTTTCGTATACTCAGTCTGTTTTGTTTCTTTTCAAAATCAAAGCCATTCAATCTCCAAACACACATTATATCAAACTAGTTAGGTATCATTTTCTTACCCAAGTTTTTAGCCTTATCAATATAGGGCTATTTTCTGGAAAAAAGTAATGGGGTAGGGAAGTTAAGAACAGGGTAACTGAAGACAGACTGCCTGAGCTCAAGTCTTTGTCTTGCCACTTTCCAACTGTGGGACTTGAGAAAGTTATTTTATACCTTCGTACCTCATTTTCCTTAATTGTAAATGGGGATGATAATAAGAGTACCAGAGAGTTCTGGCCAAGATGGAGGTGCAGGTAGAAATCCTTTGCTTCCTTTCACAACCAAAAGGAAGATAACAACCAATCTAAAAACAATAAACAACCAGAAGTGCCAGAAAATCAAACTGCATGGAACTCCAACAAATAAGGAGTTAAAGAAACACTCACTAGACCAATAGGAGAGACAGAGCTAGGCAAACAGACAGATGGAGAGGACCCTGCAGCAAGGCAGAGGATGGAGGGAGCAAGGCGGTGGACCATGTGAGGCAAGGCTGGCTTAGAGGACCCAAGGGATGGCAGTGGACTGCGCAAGCAAGGTGGGTCTGGCTGAAACAGGAAACTAAAGACTCAAGCTAGCTAAAAACTACCATGGGAGCTGCCAGAGCAGGATAAATTCTCAGTCTTACATGACAAAGTACGTTGGAAAGTGGGGCTAGTAGTGGAGCAAGCGAGCCTTATTGTTCCCTCTCTTACCCCTCCCCCCCAGACAGCACTACAATGCAACAAAGAGGGTTGCCCTGCCTTGGCCAATAACTAAGGTTCTGCCCCCTTACAACATAAGAGGTACACCAAGACAAAGAAATATGGCCCAAATGAAAGAACACAGCAAAAGAAAAACAGAAAAAAAGCTAAGTGACAAGGAGATAGACAACCTGTCTGATGCAGAGTTCAAAACACTGGTAATCAGGATGCTCACAGAACTGACTGAGCTTGGTCGCAAAATGAAGGAACAAATGAAGGATACTCAAAGTGAAATAAAGCAAAATATTCAGAGAATCAACAGTGACAGGAAGGAAACCAGGACTCAAAGCAACGATTTGGAATGAAAGGAAGAAATAAACATCCAACCAGAAAAGAATGAAGGAACAAGAATTCAAAAAATGAGGAAAGGCTTAGGAACCTCGGGGTCAACATTGAACATTCCAATATCCAAATTATAGGAGTGCCAGGAAGAGAAGAAAAACAAACAAGAAGTTGAAAACTTATTTGAACAAATAATAAAGGAAAACCTCCCCAATCTGGAAAGGGATATAGACTTCCAGGAAGTACAGGAAGCCCAGAGAGTCCCAAAGAAGTTGGACCCAAAGAGGAACATACCAATGCACATCATCATTAAGTTACCCAAGATTAAAGATAAAGAGAGAATCTTAAAAGCAGCAAGAGAAAAGGAGAGTTACCTACAAAGGAGTTCCCATAAGACTATCAGCTGATCTCTCAAAGGAAACCTTGCAGGCAAGAAGGGGCTGGAAATAAGTATTTGAAGTCATGAAACAACCTACATCCAAAATTACTCTATCCAGCAAAGCTATCATTTAGAATGGAAGGGCAGATAAAGTGCTTCCCAGATAAGGTCAAGTTAAAGGAGTTCATCATCACCAGCCCTTATTACATGAAATGTTAAAGGGACTTATCTAAGAAATAGAAGATCAAAAACTATGAATAGTATAATGACAAAAAATTCACAACTATCAACAATTTAACCTCAAAAAAAATTGAAAACAAAAACTAAACAAACACGTAGAACAGGAACAGAATCAGAGAAATAGAGATCACATGGAAGGTTTTCATTGGGGAGGGGTAGGGGAGGAATAGGGAGAAAAGGTACAGGAATAAGAAGCATAATTGGTAGACATAAAATAGATGTGGAGAGGTTTAGAATGGTATAGAAAAGAGAAAATTCAATGAACTTATATGTACAACCTATGGACATGAACTAAGCAGGGGATGCTGGAGGGAGGGAGGGTACAAGGCAGAGGGAGGATAAAATGGAGGAAAATTGGGAAAAATATAATAGCATAATCAATAAAATATACTTAAAATATAAAAATTTAAAAAATAAAGTGACTTGCTAGGTAAATTGTAGATAGAAGTCTAGCACACCAGCATTATCTGAGAGCTTGTTAGAAACACAGAATCTTGAGCTCCACACCAGATGAACTGAATTAGAAATGCCATTTTGTTAACAACCTCAGGGGACTTGCATGCACATTAAAGTTTGAGAAGTATAGACCTTAAACATATTACACATGCCAAGCACACAGTAAGCACTGGGTCATTATTTGCTATTATTATTCTATGGAAAAGTTTAGAAATATACATAAAATATAATATCATTCTCCCCCCAGGGATAATCAGATGCATTTCTGTACTAATTGTATATATCTTATATCTTCTTAGATTTTTTTTGCCATTTCAAAGATCATTTGTCCTTTCATGTACAGCATTCAATATAGACACTCTCTTAGTTTGATTATCAAAACTAGGGTGCAATAGTAGACATTGATCACCTAAAAAGCAGGCCAGATTTCTCTTGAACTACAAACTTACAGCTTTATCAAAATGGGCAGGCTGGCGTTAAAATGAAATAATTAATTGACCTTTTCTCTTCCTACAGCCACGAATAGGAATATTGGTTTTAAATGGATTCTTCACATTCTGGAATCTTGGTCGCTGATTTCCACTCCCACAGTTGACAGCAAAAGATGAAACATAAAGAAACAAAGGGTAAACATTTCAGAGCTGATCATTTCTAATTTCCTTGAGTCTATTTTAACAAAGATTGAAGATGGTATATATTGGGTAGGGGACACCAATGCTTTCATCCCTCATGGATTTTTCCCCTCTGCATCAATATACTTGTGTTTGTTTTTTGAAAATGTCTAAAAGAAATAAGTAGTTCAGCATTTAGCTGTAAGAACAAGGATAAGCTTTGTCTCCTTAGTGGCTTATGGTCCCAAGGTCTTTTTACTCAGCCTTAGCCATGGGGGGTTACAGCTTCTGAAACCAGGCAGGGCAGTTCCCAACATATATTACTTAGAAAACAATGTTAATACGGATTATTTGTAAAGTCTTCCCAGAACAGCAGGTGAGGCCAAGTCCATGTTTGCCTTATTAGTAGACTACAATAATCCATTGTCTAAAATTTATTTTTATTTCACCTGATTGTATATGCTTTAAAGGTTAATTGTAAACTCATAGTGATAATTTTAAGCTAATAACAATATTAGTTTGAAATACCTTCAGATTCATTTATTCAGCAAATTTTGAGTAATAGGAATATAATGTAAAGCGAAAACAAACTGGTCCCTACTCTAATGGGTCTTACACTCTGATGAGCAACAGATATTAATTAAAGAATCATGAAAATAAATTTAGACAATGCTGAGAGCTGGGTGAAGGCAGGCACAGCCCTGTGAGAGCACATCATAAAGGGGGACTGCCTTGATCAGGAAAGTCAGAGACAGTTTCCCCAAGAAGTGATGGTGGAGTTCATAATTAAAAGCTGGATAACAAAAGAATGGTGCTGGAACTTAAAAGAGCCTGGAAAATTTACAAACCATGTAGTATATTGAAACATGGTACTGAAATACTATCTACTCCAGCATCAGGGACTATACATGAAGAAACTGAGACCCAGAGACAAAGTGAATGGAACAAGAGCACACTGTGAGATTCCAGCATATCAAGGATGAACAAACATAACCCTTGACTCCAAAGCCAGTGTTCTTTCTAATATACCACATGATTTCCTAATTACTTTAGGTAATATTGTATCAATCTTTAATTTTAGTACAAGCCAGAGGAACTTGGCTACAGTGCAATGGGAAATATGGTAATAGGTTCTTGGTATTTTCCCAAATGAAAATTATAGCATAGATAATATATATGCAAAGCAATAATAATTTATACATATTAAGTGTGTACAGCATGGACAATGTATATGCAAAGCAATAATAATTTATACATATTTATACACATGCATACAATGATGTGTCATTGTGTGAAGCACAAGTTATGCATTAAGTTATATTATCCTCTAAAAAAGCAGGGTGGGGAGATGAACACTACATTATAAGTTTCATTCAGCCTAGAAAGTTTAACTGGCTTGGCTAAGGTTATACAGCTTATAAGAGCTAAGATTTTAACTAGATGATTCTACTATGGAGCAGTGCTTTCCAATAAAAATATATGCAAGTCATTAATATAATTTAAACATTTCTAGTAACTATATTTAAAAAGCAAAAAGAAATAGGTAAGATTAACTTTAACAATAACTTCTGCTTAACCTAGTATATCCAAAATATTATCATTTCAATATAAAACCAATATAATGGTTATTAATGAGTAGTTAATATTTGTTTGATCATATTAAGTTTTGAAATCAGGTGTGTATTTTACACTTAGAACACATTTCTACCTGAATGCTAAATTTTCAGATATTTAATTTGTATTTAGATTTCATAGAGTTGATGAAGAAGATTCCATGCCCAAATTGTTCCAAGCATACTTAAAAATTTATGATAACTAAACTGGCTATTCATTTTTAACTTAAACTTAATTTAATGTTAAATAAAATAAAAATTTCTGTTCTACAATCCCTGTAGCCACATTTCAAGTACTCAATGAAAGCACGTGACTTTCTAGTAGGGTATGGAAGAGCACAGCTCCTGAGGCCACACGATAACCACTAATTTACTCTGCTTCCTTCATCACTACACTCACATTGGCGTAATGTGTACAACCATGGCTATGGAATCCCAGGAAGTGTGAATTGGGTTCTACACAATTTTTTTATCCAGGGTCCCTTCATGCATCTTGACTCCTCCTCTGCTGACTTCAATAAGGCCCATGAACCTCATCTAAACTCATTTGTAAAGGGCAGAAATTAATCTAGTGAAGTCATTCAGAACAGAGTCTCAGTAGAAGAAAAGAATAATGCACTATTGAAATGAATCATTGCTCAAAGACACTAATACCTGGGACTTCTGAAGTGAAGAGTAGAACTTACCAGATAAAAGAGAAGTTAACCGTTATTCTATCTGGGGTTAAGCAACTATTCCCAATGGGTCACCTCTCTGCTTTCAATTTAAGAGCATGCTTAATTAGTTCAGAATATTGTGTTTCAATCACTCCAGTGTAAAAATTCTAACATGAAGGAAGGAGGTCCAGAAATGTAGAAATTATGCATAATGCATTTACCTTATCACACAGTTCACCCAGTACCTCAGAGAATTGCTTCTTTAATTAATGTATTTGTTGATTTACCCAGTTCTGAATTAATCATATAGGAAAGGGGAACAATCCTTCAACTGACATTGGCCTGAGTCACAAGATCTATGCCTGGAACTGGGGGTGGAGTCAACTTTACATAGAACCCTCTGCTCACATTAGAAGAGAATTTCCAGAGGAAGGGCAGGATTTGTCCTAATGAGCAAGTTTTGTTCTTAGAAAAATCTAAAGAGATTGGTCACTCTCTACTCCTGATAATACTAGGAAACTCCTGATAAATGACTTAATGCCATTGTCAAGTTTTGATGTGACTAAAAGGGAGAGTTTACACCTTTTTTCTTTTTTTGAGAACACTTACATTCTAAAAAAAAGATTAATATGTGAGGAAATGGGTGTGTTATTAACTAGATAGGGGAAATAGTTTCACAATGTATACTTGCATCAAATCATCACCATGTATATTTAATTATCTTGTAACTTTATAGGTCAGTTATTCCTCAATAAAGCTGATATTTTTGAGAAAGGAGAATGTTCAGAAGCGGAAGTGTCCTACATGATACTATGTTTGGTGAGTCAATGGTCTAACAAAGAAAGAAGAAAACTATGCTGGATGTGATTAGTCATTTCTATGAGTCAGAAGAAGAAATTCATCTGTCTTTCCTCAAAAATCACATCCATGGCCAAAGAAGACATTCCATCTTGTTCCATCATCATAATTGGTTATCCTCCTTTACAATGACAGTAACAACCTCTGTATTGAGAATTCACAGCAAAATGATCTACCATTCACAGCTTTTGTAGGCAGCAATACATTTCAACAGGAAAAAAATGATTATTTCTGTGAAACAAAACCAGCAAACATCTCCAGCTAGGGATGTTAGCTCTAAAAGAAAAACAGAGAAGTTAAAGTTTCAGTTTCAGGCAGTGATTCTCATGTTTTATTTTCTATGATTGATTTTTGTTAGTTAATTAGAATGATTCCTTATTAAATCAAATGCTTTCCCTCAGAGGTGCTGCAAATAGTTACTGTACTTTTTTATCTTTTTGACAATTTTTCTTCCAGGGGGACTCTGCCTGCAGAGCCCCATCCCTCTGTCACGGATGAAAATAAAACTACCAAGACATGGTCTGCATGGGGAGGAGAGGTGGTCAATCTCTCAAAGGAGAAGGACCCAGAGCCCCTTCCTCACTGGGCTTTTATTGGGTTCAAATACACAGGAATACAGGTATGTCAGGCAGCAAGGATCAAACAATGGATAACATTTCAAAGAAATCTGAGAGCTTAATCTGAGTCAGTGTCTGTCAGGAAAGGGGGTTGCAAAAACTTTGGGAGACATACTCATTTCCTCCTTGGACCCTTATCATTTAAATGAGAGCACTCTTAGCAAAGCAGTTTTCACAGGACTTTACAAATTCTTTCTTATGCCCAATCACCTGGGAACCCCTCTGGCCAACCCAGGGCTGTACCACCCGTGTCATAGTTTCAGGCTTAAGCTGATTAGAGCCAGGAAGCATCTCCCAGATGGAAATGGGGACTCGAGCTATGTCAGAATAGCCAGGGGGTGAGGGTCCATCACCCCCTCTTTGCTGCAGCCCCCCAAATCCTTCCATGAGGGCCTTCCAAGTGGTCATGTCTGGCTTGGGTCGCCCCTCCCTGGAGGGGTCTTACCTGTCATTGACTAACCGATGAAGCATTGGGGCCAGAGATAGAAGAAGCAGATGTGGCACTCCTGCTGGGGAGATAAGCTTTGTCTCCTTAGTGGCTCAGGTCCTCTTGACAGAACAGACCCGGATGAAACAAGTCCCTTGGGCTCTTACTCAGCCTAGCCATGGGGTGCAGTTACAACTCCTGAAATCAGGCTGAATGGTTCCCAACAGTTTCTACTTTTCTGCCCTAACATTTTTTGTAACAAATGCTTATAGACACTGGTAGTTCATAAAACAGATTAAAATGCAACCATGAAAGAATAATTTCTAGTAGGAGCCCAATTCCCTTAGATTGAGAAGTTAAAAAAAAGGAAGGTTTAAAATAAACTTTTTTACAGTTCTGATATTATATTTTAGTTTCTGCCCTCATGCAAAGTAAAATAGAAGAATCATGGCACCAGGGTGAAATAAATAGATTGTACCACATTTTATTGCACCTTGATGTTAAGAACATCTGCTTGATGAGGCTATAAAATTCATATTTAAACCCCACTAGACTAAACCATGAGCTTGATAAGGAGAGATATATTTCTTCTTATTTCCACTGTATGAATGGCTTAACCATAATACAAATTTAAGAAATTTTTTGAGCAAATAAATTTAAGTTGAGGAAATCAATATTCTAAGGGTCAACTGAGTATGCAAGTCTTAGAGCCATGAGCAGATCAGAATTACAAGTCTCTTAATTTATCCTAACCCAATGTTCTATTATCTAATTGAATGATAGTAATGAAAAATACCATTTCTGGACATACTGCTATATCCCAGCATCATTTTCCTTTCCTCTTTCCCATCAGCTTCCAATTTTCACTGCAGATTTATAGAATCTTTAAAAATCTGACTCCATTCCCAAATCAAGGAGCACATGAGTTGAATTAAGCCAATTAGTGCATTCTACCTTCTGGTTGCAGTGATTGGTCCCTGAACCAATGTGACCTAAGCCCATCCTATCAGATTGACTCTAAGAACTTCAACAAGAAATGTTCTTGCATATGCCTTCTTTCTATAGATAGAATGGAGTATGGGTGTGAAGCCTGGAACACTGCAGGGATGGGCAGAAGACGGCTCTGGGAGAAGCAGCCATCCATCTTTGTCATCATGTGAGAAGCCAGTCAGATGCAAATACAGAATTACCTGGAGGACATAACTAAGATAATTATGAGAATGAGACCAGAGTCCATTGTAAATCTCTAGATCAAACCACACCTAAAACTTTGATTTGTTTTAGAATGTTCTGCCATGTGACATACATCGTTTTATTTTTTGAGCTGAGGTTTTTTGTTTGTTTGTTTTTTGTTTTTTGGTGGGCAGAAGGGGTTGTGGCCAACCCAATGGCATCTGTAGAGTTCCTACCATATGCAGGTAATGGTAATAGGCACTTCACATAAGACATTCTATTTAATCTTTACAACATCATTATTACATGAGGTAATAATTCTGTTATCCCACTTTACAGATGAGGAAACTGAAGGTTCCACAGGTTAAATGATGTGTCCAAGGTCATAGGCCTATTAAGTTGTAGAGTCTGGCTCCAGAGACCACCCAATTAACCACTGTACTATGATCCCTAAAACCACATTGCCTCCTTTTAGACCCTGTAAAACAACATGCTCTTTCCTACTCAGGGCCTTTTCATTTGTACTTCCTTCTATTTAGGAAGGTTGTTCTTATCGTTCATGTCTTAAGTAAATAAGCACTTCTGAAGTGGCCTCCCCTGACCACCTTATCTAAAGTAGGAGCCCCACCCCAGAATTCTGTATGCCATCACTCTGTTTGTTTTCTTCATTGTTTTCTCATTCTTATTTATTCTGCACCAAAATGTAAACTCCATGAAGACAGAAACCTTGATCCTTCTTCACTTCTGTATTCTAGAGTTTGACTTGGGACAAGCCTTTAATAAATATTTGATATTTTTTGAATGAATAAATACCTCAGTTCTTTAGAAATGAGTGTGACTATTCAGATCATAATCTCACTTCCATTAAAATATGTTAATAAAATTAAGAAGGGATGGGCAGACACACAGAGAGAAAGATACTTCAGAGCCCTTGAAGAGCATGATAAGTTGTAGATTTGTTTTGCTGTGGCACCTAAGCAATTTAATGAGTCAGCAGGTCTGCATCATCTGTGAATAGCCCAGTTATCATTTTAATGTCCTCTGTATCTAGTCATGTGCTTGACTACTCAGCTAGCTATTGAAGGGAAAAAAGGAAGGAGTTGATTCCAGGTTTTCTGTGATTCATAGGCATGAGGATACCAAGTGGAAGTAAACCGGAATGAAAATGAATGCTGAACAATATCAGTTCTTGGCCAAGTCTGTGTAAATACAGGGGCCTCTTTAGCGTGCTCTTTCCTCAAACACACTTCTGCTAGTGCACTCTTGGAAAACCCCTTAGCCTACAATCATGAGCTGCAACACTTCTGAGCCCACCCAACTTCAGAACCAATGTGATGGACAGTCCCAGTACAGCACCAATGTCTCACTTCCTGAGCATAATTGGGCAAGTCTATCCACTTTTCTGCCTCAGAAGGTGAATTCTCCCTACATGTGGGGTAATTGCTGACCCAGGGGCAAACCTCACAAATGGAGGATAGAAATCAATGAACAAGTGCCACAGTTTCCCATCCTTTGATTGACAATTTCTCCAAATTCTCCTTAGTGTAATTGAGCTGCAGTTGTCCACAGTACAAGCCAGTTTGACAATGCAAATTTATTAACTTTTTCCTCCCTGTATCACTCTTTATTTTCACATTGTTTCCTGGTATCTTCTCCTGCATAAACTATCTGCATCCAAGTCCTTGTCTCAGGATTTGCTTTCAGGGGAGACTTTGAGCAAAAAGATTCTCCCAGATGTATGAATGCAAACAAAAGCCCTCTCTAGTGGAAAAATTACAAAAAGGAAAAAAGGCAAGCTGGTCAGCATGGCTCAACTGGTTGGAGCATCATCCCATAACCAAGGGGTCACCAGTTAGATTCCCAAGCAGGGCACAAGCCCATGTTTCGGGCCTCATCCCAGGTTGGGTTGCATGTAGGAGACAGCCGATTGGTGTTTCTCTCTCTCTCTCTCTCTCTCTCTCTCTCTCTCTCTCTCTCTCTCCCTCTCTCCCCCTCCCCTCTCTCTCAATTGAAAATAAAATAGCCCTTTTTATAAAAGGCATCCATTCCTTTGAGCTGATATAGACAACCCTCGACAAGTATAACTTATTTCAGCTACATCCCCTGCCTCCCAGGTTAAGTGATCTCTTGCAGCTCAGAATTACACAGTTGTACATGGCCTTCCTACCTTACCATTCTTCTGCATCTCCTCACAGGTACAAAAATATTTCTGAAGTTTATCAACCTTAGAATTTATCAAATTCCAAAATGACCTTATCCCCTCAAATGCCATTTTCCCTTCATAGTAGGGGATAATAACAATGATTATTGTAAAGGTTGCATGTGTTTAGGTTCCCAAATTACTCTGTCATACATTACCTCACAAGTTTCTCACATGTGCATATTATTCTCATTGTGCAGATAAGAAAATTCAGACTCAGAGAAGATGACAAACTTACACAAAGCAAAACTATCTAGTAAGCTAAGATATAATTAATCCAATATTTAAATCCAGGTCTTCTGATTCCAAGTCCTAAAACATTTTCACCAGCCCAGGCAACCTCAGTAAGCAGTTCATGAGACAATGGGACATATTTGAAACCTGAATATTCATTTTTTAAAGTATGATCTTTATTATATATTTTCCACTACCATTTGGTCCCCTTATACCCTTTCCACCTAATAATCACCACAGTTGTCCAGTCCATGAATACTTTTTCCTTTTGCTCAATCCCTTCACCCACTAAGCACCTCCCACTAGCTGTCATTCTGCTCTCTGTCTATGAGTCTGTCGCTGTTTTGCTTGTGAGTTCACTTTGTTAGATTCCACATATGAGTGAAATCACATGGTATTTGTTTTCCTCTGACTGGTTTATTTCACTTAGCATAATGTTCTCCAGTTCCATTCACACTATTGTAAAGGGTAAAATTTTTTTCTTTTTTTATGGCTGAGTAGAACTCCAATGGGTAAATGTGTAAATGTCCCATGGTTGTTTTATTTACTCATCTATTGATGGACACCTGGGCTGCTTCCATATCTTGGAAATTGTACATAACGCTGCAATGAAAATAGGGGTGCTTATGTTCTTCCAAATTAGTGTTTTGGGTTCCTTCACATATATTCCCAAAAGTGGGATCACTGGGTCAAAAGGCAGATACATTTTTAATTTTTTGAGGTATCTTCATAGTGCTTTCCACAGTGACTGCACCAGTCTGCATTCTCACCAAAAATGCAAAAGGGTTTGCCTTTCTTCACACCCTTGCCAGTGCTTGTTGTTTGTTGATTTATTGATGATAGTCATTATGACAGGTGTGAGATGATACCTCATTGTGGTTTTTATTTACATTTCTCTGATGATTAGTGATGTTGAGCATCTTTTCATATGTCTTAGGCCATCTGCATGTCCTCCTTGGGTAATTGTCTACTCAGGTCCTTTGCCTATTTTTCAATTGGGTTGTTTGGTTTTTTGGTGTTGAGTTTTATAAGCACTTTATAAATTTTTGATATTAACCCCTTATCAGTTATATCAGCAAGATGTTCTTCCATTCTGTGTGTTTTCTTCGTATAGGGTTGACAATTTCCTTTACTGTGCAAAAACTTTTTAGTTTGATGGACTTCAACTTGTTTAGTTTTTCTTTTGGAGCTTTAATATTCTTTCTTACTTTTCCCCATTAATTTTACATTTGTTTTTCATCTTTTTTATTGTTGTTCAATTACAGTTGTCCTCATTTTCCCTGCATTACTCTCCTCTGCCCTCCCAACCCCACCTCCCACATTAACTCTCCCCTCCCCCACATTGTCTCTGACCCTGGGTCCTTTGTACATATTCCTTGACTTGACCCTTCCCCTTCTTTCCCCTGTTATCCTCCTCCCACCTCCCCTCTGGTCACTATCAGCTTGTTCTGTATTTCCATGTCTCTAGTTCTTGTTTTGTTGATTTGGTTCCACTTGTAGGTGAGATCATATGGTATTTATCTTTCACCACCTGGCTTATTTCACTTAGCATAATGTTCTCCAGTTTCATCCATGCTGTCATGAAGGGTAGGAGTTCGTTCTTTCTTTCTGCTGCATAGTATTGTATTGTATAAATGTACCACAGTTTTTCGATCCATTCATTTACTGATGAGCACTTAGTCTGTTTCCAGTACTTGGCTATTGTAACTAGTGCCTCTATGAGCATTGAGGTGCATAGGTTCTTTTGGATTGGTGTTTCAGGGTTTTTAGGATATAATCCCAACAGTGAAATTGTCAGGTCAAAAGGCAATTCCATTTTTAGTTTTCTAAGGAAACTCCATACTGTTTTCTACATTGGCTGCACCAGTCTGCATTCCCACAAATAGTGCACTAGAGTTCCCTTTTCTCCACATCCTCTCCAACTCTTCTTGTTTATTGCTTTGTTTATGATGGCCATTCTCACTGGTGAGAAGTGGTATATCTCATTCTGATTTTAATTTGCATCTCTCTAATGGCTAGTGATGCTGAACATATTTTCATCTGTCTCTGGGCCCTCTGTATATCCTCCTTGGAGAAGTGTCTGTTCAGGTCTTTCACTCATTTTTTGATTGTCTTCCTGGACTGGAGTCATGTGAGTTCTATTTTGGAGATCAAACCCTTGTCTGAGGTATCATTTGCAAATGTGTTTTCCCATATAGTTGGTTCTCTTTTCATTTTAATGTTGTTTTCTGTAGGCATGCAGAAGTTTTTTATTTTGATGAGATCCCATTTGTTTATTCTTTCCCTTATGTCCCTTGCTCTAGGGGACATATCAGTGAAAATATTGCTGCATGAATATATGAGATTTTCCTGCCTATGTCTTCCTCTAGGACTTTTATGGTGTCATGACTTATATTTAAGTCTTTTATCCACCTTGAATTTATTTTTGTGTATGTTGTAAGTTGGTAAGATAATTTTTTTAAAAAGCCCCCTGCTGGTGCTTGTTAAGCCTGCCTGGATGGTTTTGCAGATCTTCCCAGCTCCTGCAGGTAGTAGGGGGTTGGGCTCAGTTTTTTGTTTCTGGTGGTTGGGCAAGGATGGGGGCTTAGTCTGGGCTACAAAAATCACAGGTGCCCAGTTTCCACCTCACACCCTCAGAGCCCTATGCAACCTCCACTCTCCACTCTGTGCAGTTGCTCTGGGCTGGTGCCGATAAACCACCTCACTTTGCACACCTCTGATTAATCCATGAGGTGCACTGAGTGGGAGCAAAGAGCACCCACAATCCTCCCTCCTTGATGGCCTAGCAGCTGTGTGTGTGAGGTCCCTGTCCAGTGTGCCTCAGTTACCCTTTTGCAAAAAGTCTCTTTGGGTGCTGCTGCTGCTCAGAGCCACTGCCTGGCTTTCCACACACTTCAACTCTCTGGCAAGTCCAGTCTATTTCAGACACAGGCAATCATGGCCCACCTCTTTTCCCAGCTTCAGGTGCCACCAAGATCCCTCCCACTCTTCTGGCACTGTCCCGGCCAGCAACCACTGCCCAGGCTTGGGTGCACCACCAGCTGTGTGTGTGCCTGCATGCCTCTTATTTTTCCCTAGGACCCCTAGATTGCTGCTATCCTTGACCCAGCTGTCCTCTGATATTTCCCCCATGGCAACTGCGGTTTCATGTGCCACTTCTGGGGATTTTCCCTGTCTGGGAACTTTCCCTTCTGCTTACAAAACCTCCTTACTGCCCATTTTGAAGTGTCCTGTGCACACTTTGGTTTCTGAACTTGATATCAGCTAAGATTCTGTTGGCTGTTCACTTTGTCCTTTGGAAGATCAGCTAAGTGTCCCAGTTGGGTGCATGAGCAAATGGGCTCAGCTCCCACCTACCTCGCTTCCATCTTCTCTCTCCAGAACCTGAATATTCTTTCTCTTACTCTACTGAGTTCTATAAATTTCCTGCTGATTTGGAAAGTAAATCAGAGGGACTACTATCTGGCATGTATATGTGTGTGTGTGTATGCATGCATGTGTGTATATATGTGTATATATGTATACATGCATGCATACCTACATATACGTATATATGTCTATTTTAACTGAATAAATAAATGATAGAAAGGATACCTAAGAATGAAATGGATTCCCTAATAATGCAAATTTAAATCCAAATAATTAACTTATGATAAGAACTGCCATTATACCAGAAGGACTAAAATATCTAAAGAAATAGTAGGTTTGAAATAAGACCAGGGCTGGAATATTGCCACTTACTAACTCTGAGACTTTGAGCAACTCACTTCAAAGGTTGTAAAGGATTAAATGCGATAATATTTCCTCCATTGCCTAGGGCAATTTCAGGAACAAAGTAGACGTTCAAAATGAGATGCTTTTACTAATTAATTAACATATGTTAAGTGCCTGCTCTATTTCAGTCATTGTGTAAGCCACAGATGGGAAACCTATAAAAGACAGTGTCTGCCCTCAACAAGCCCACTTTGGGGGGGGGGGGCTGGGTTTATAAATCAGAAGATAGATTTGAAATGCTCTTCAGTTCTGAATGTTCCCTGAAGATGTGTTGCAGAAATGTGCTCCTCATTGCCTCAGCATTCTATGAGTTCCAGTAAAATCCCTCAGCCACTGCTTTGTTTAGGGTTGTGTAAAAATCATGGGTTGTGCTGGGTTTCTCTGTTCCTTTCTAATTTTGGAGTAAGGGACAACTGACTCAGAAAAGTTCTGGGGCAAAGAACCAAATGACCAGAGAACTGACCACACTATCTAAGCTGTGGACTCTCAGAAGAGAGGTGTAAGCTAAGTGAACAGAGGCAGAAGTCCTAAATTTTAAGTAGTTCCTGTCTTGTAGCTGACTTAGACAACAAGTATGACTCTCAGTTCATGAGCTTAGGTGTAAAAATAAAAATAAAAAAAACACTTAAAACAAACTATATATTTTCTTATCTTTTAAGAGTCACTTGATGCCAATTCAGAGTCCACACCTCCTGACTCACTGGAGAGATGGGCTATCGGTATTACCAGCATTGGGGTTCTTGGGTTCCCCAAGATAGAAATTGAGAGGAAACCCCAGGGAAATTTCCAGACAGATTTTATTAAGCTTATGCACAAGCACAAGGGTGGCAGCACAGAGGAAAGGAAGGTCCTCTGAACTGAGTCAGGGGCTCGCTCTGCTTGACTGCTTTTATAAGTTTGAGAAAAAGTGGGCTTATGTGAAAAGGCAGGCTTTTTCAGAAAAGCAGGCTTGTGGAATTTTCCATTTCAGGGTTGGGTGTCTTCGTTTTCCAGCTGTGTTGCCCAGTAACTACATTCCCGCCTCACACCTGCACTGTGGGGGCAAGACGGCTGACCTCTCATTACAGGCACCCTAGCACTCAAACCTTGATCAACAGCACATGCAGGTCAGTCGTTTAAGCAGATAATTAGAAGATAAAATCAGCTACCAGTGCATTTTTGAGTAGGGAGTGGAGGGGTAGTGAGTTTTTTTGTGGTCAGTTTACCCAAAATTCCTTCTGACCACCTGGTCTTAACATGGCTTCCATCCACCCCACACTTTCCATTCCTGGGCCCTCATTAGAGATTCTCCTTTCTTGAGAGGACTGGCATCCTGGAGACTATGCAGCAACACAACCTCTGGGATGCCTCTCTGCTCATCATCTTTAATCTATCCTGGTTGTCACTGAGAGTCTACACTACCTCCAGCCCATCTGGTCCCCCAAATTCTGATGGGACAACTGCCTCATGGCCATACTCTGGGCCTGTGAACTCTGGGAAGACTGGTGTCTCCAGGGACTTCATGGGCTCATTCCTCTTGGTGGTCCGGACACCTCTCCGGGGCACTTCCAGGGAGAATAGACCAAATCTCTGCTGCTTAGGGCACACACACACATAAACCATACTCTCTGCTGCTTGGGGCACACACATACTTTTGCCACCAAGAATCCGTTGTAATCCAAAGTAAAATTTTTGTCCCTTTCTACTCTTGTTTCCCATAAAGGCCCTCTTCCCTCTTGTCTCCCTGCCAAAAGTCTAGCATCCTCTATTCAATGGACTCAAACTTTTGAGATCAAAAGCCAAAAGGGTTCTGTCCTTTCTCTTTCTTTGTTGCTAACCTTCCCTGAAGCAAGGGAGCAAGACTTGCTACCTGCTTGAGTGTAGGAAGGGAAAAACATGCAACTTAACATTTGTAAAAGATTCTTCCAGAGCTCTCTACTACTTGAGTTTCAATGTAGCAAGCATGGTAGTCAAGCAGGGTTTTGACTAGCTAAATGTCTGATATTATATATAAAAGGATGAGGACCATCTCAGAAAAGATGTTTATAGATAATTACAAGGTAGATTTAAAGGAAAGTGCTGCTGTGATGTTTGTGTTTGAGCAGAATTGATTACGATGATGTGTGAGGAAGATGAAGCTGCAAGAAAGTATCACAAGTCGTCTAATGCCTTTCCCAGGAGAGCCTGAACTGGTGACCAACACCACATGAGAGGAAGTGCAATTACAACAGCCCTTATTCACTATATGCCATCTACTATATGCCAGTAACTTGAACATGCTATCTTTTTTAAACCTCACAAAAAGGTGAAACATGAGCCCCATGAGGGAAGGGACTTTGTCTCTTTCACACCCAGCCATAAATAGTGCTTGGCACATTGTAGGTACTCCCTAGATATCTGTATAGAGAACGAGTAGATGGAATTTTCTCTATTTTCTGATTAAAAAACAAAGTTTAGTGATTGCAGTCACTTAGTGAAAAGAGGTAGGATTTGGACCAAGATAAGTTTAGTGCCAAAGATCCTACTCTTTCTAATCAAAATTGCTGGAATTCACCAAGAAAAAAAAAGACTCAAATTATGAAAATCAGAAATGAAAAAAGAGACATAATTACTCATCTCAAAGAAATAAAAAGAATTGTAAAAGAAAACTATAAAAAACTATCTGCCAACAAATCAGATAACTTAAATGACAGGGATAAATTCCTAGGAAGACACTAACTACTGAAACTGACTCCCTCAAAAAAAATGGAAAATTTAAGATCCATAACAAGTAAAGAGGTTGAGCTAGTAATTTTGAAACTCCCTCCCCCCTACACACACACACAAAGCCCATGCCAACCTGGCTTTACTGGTGAATTCTTCTAGACATTTAAAGAAGACTTAATAACAATTAAGAAGAATTAATAAAAATTCTTGACAAACTCTTTCAAAGGATAGAAGAGGGAATACTTTCCAACTCATCCCATGAGGCCAGAGCAATCCTAATACTAAATCCAAACAGATATCACAAGAAAAGAAAACTAAGACCAATATCTCTTACGACTATAGACACAAATCTTCAACAAAATACTAGCAAACCGAATCCAGTAACATAAAAATGATTCACTTGAGAAAGTGAGGTTTATTCCAGGACTATAACATTGCTTTAATATCCAAAGATCAATGTAATATACTGTATCAATAAAATAAAAACCAAAAGCATATGATTATCTTAATATATACATAAAAGGCATTTAAAAAAAATCCAAAACCCTTCCATAATAAAAATGTACAACAAATGAGGAATGGAAGGAAATTGATGCTTCTCTGTAAGATCAGGAATAAGACAACATGTCTGTTCTCATGACTTCATTCAACATTGTACTGAAGATTCTAGCCAGACCGATTAAAAAAAAAAAAAAAAGACATTTAGATTAGAAAGGAATAAGTAAGATTATCTCTATTAGCAAATAGCATGATCTTATATATTGATAATTCTAAGGACAATAAAATGATGAGAAAAAATCAATAAGCTCAAGTTAGCAGTATACAAGGTCAATACACAAAAAACAATCATATTCTACACTAGTGTTATGAACTGAATGTTTGTGTTCCCCCAAACTTCATCCTTAACTTTCAGTTTGATAGTATTTGGAGGTATGACCATTGGGAAGTCATTGGATTTAGATAAGTTCATGAGGGTGAGGTACTAAACATGCAATCATTGCCCTTATAAAAAGAAATCAGAGAGCTCTTCTCTCTCTCTCTCTATCTTTTTCTCATTCTCTGTCTTTCACTCTTTCTCTCTTTCTCTCACACTATGTCCCCACTCATGTGAAGAAAATCTGCAGTCCAGGAAGAGGGTCCTCACCAGATTGGGACCATGTGAGCACCCTGGTCTCCAACTTCCCCACCTCCAGATTTGTGAGAAATAAATGCCTGTTGTTGATGCAAACTAGTATATGATATTATGTTATAGCAATCCAAACTAAGACAATTAGTATTGAATAATTGCAAATCAAATTAAGAAAATAATTTC
This sequence comes from Anoura caudifer, assembly GCA_004027475.1. Lineage (NCBI taxonomy): Eukaryota > Metazoa > Chordata > Mammalia > Chiroptera > Phyllostomidae > Anoura > Anoura caudifer. Next base: position 13,621 of record PVKU01010714.1, on the reverse strand, counting down.
TTTTAAAATAACATCCAGCCCTGGCTCATGTGGCTCAATGGATTGAGCACCACCAGCCTGCAAACCAGAAGGTCACAGGTTCCATTCCTGATCAGGGCACAAGCCTGGTTTGCAGGCCAGGTCCCCAGTTGAGGGGTTGTGAGAGGCAACCAGTCACTGTTTCTCTCACACATGTTTCTCTCCTTCGCTTTCTCCTTCCCTTCCCCTTTCTCTAAAAATAAATAAATAAAATATTTTTAAAAATAACATCCAAATGAATAAAACACCTAATAAATTTAATAAAGCAGGGTTCCAAGCTTTCTTTGAAATTCAATAAATAATGAACTAAAAATTCACCTCAGCTATTTAGCATAATGGCTGTTGGGGCTACCACTGGGAGTTCTTAGTTAATCCCATCAAAGACTGTTTACCCTTGCTGAGAGAGTAAGGCCCTCCTCCCCCTCCTCTCCACCCTTCCTCACCAGGGGCCATGTCACCATTAGCACCTCACTGATGGCAGATTAAACAAGTAGAGAAACACATAAAGGCTTGTTCTGAGAGCTAGGAAAGCTCTTCTTGCTTTGTTCTCAAATCAAAAAGAGATTTCATGCTTGAATTGTTAAACCTTTCTTTTAAATTTTGAGGAGAAAGTCACATTCAGATCCCGTTATTTCTGAATAACCAGGAGGGAACTCCCCCCATACACATAAACATACACACAGCCAGCAGTATAAGGAATTTGTCTTTGTCTAGAAATTTAGAGAGTAAGAAAAATAATAAAAATGATAAAGTAACAGCTAACCTTTTTTGAATATTTACCATGTGTCTAGCTCTCTCCTCACAACAACCTAAGAGTAATTTTTATCTAATTTACAGATGAAAACCTGAGACTTAGGGGATATAGTAACTTGCTAAATATTGATGGAGAAAATAAATATAAGCTTCATGAAAATGGCAACTGTATCTTGTTCATAATTGTATTCTTTTAGTACAGTTTAAAGGTTAGATAGGTGTTTATTGAATGTTGGATGAAGGTTGAAAATCTGTTCTGCAGACCAAGTATTCAATATCAAAGAAAACGTCTAGGGCAGGGGCAGCAAATTTTCTCTGTAAAGGGCCACATAGCAAATATGTTAGGCTTTTCAGTTCATCAGGTCTCTGTCATACTACATGGCTCTGCCACTGCAGTGGGAAAGTGGCCACAGACAACACATAAGCAAGTGGGTGTCAATGTGTTTCAATAAAACTTTATCTATAGACTGGATAAGGGCCTGATTTGGCCTACTGATTATAGTTTGCTGACTGCTGATCTAGGATCTTGCTACTCAAGTTAGGGTCTATGGACCAGCAGCATACATATTACCTAAGCCAGAAATGTGGAGTCTGAGCCCTGCCCCACACTTAATTAGAATCTAAATTCTAAAATCAGAAGATTTCCAGTAAAGATGGAGGTGTAGGTAAACATGGCTCCCCTCTTCCACACAACCACAGCAAAAATTGCAACTAGACTACAAAACAAATATTACCCAGAGTCCTCAGAAAATCAAACTGTATGGAAGACTGACAACCAAGGAATTAAAGAAGTCACATTCATCTCCATGAGTAGGAGGGGCAGAGACTCAAGATGTGTGGAGACATGGAGACATGAAACAGGTGGTCCCACACATACATGTGGTGGATAAAAATTGGGAAAGATACCTCAGGAGCAAGAGATCCCAGCCTCACACCAGACCACTGAGCCCAGGGTTCCACTGCCAGAAAGATAAGTTCTCAAAACTTCTGGCTATAAAAACTAGTGGAGGTTAGAGTAGCAGAAGAAACTATGAGATTTTCAGGAGTCTCCTCTTAAAGGGCCCACAATGGACTTAGGACTTATACAGACTCATTCCTTCTGGGCTTCATCACTGAGGCAGCAGTTAGAAGGGCACCAGTGGCATACGAGGAGAAATTGAGGTGTCTGGCGTCAGGACAAGTGCCAGGGGACAGTTTTCTCCCCAAAAAATTCCAGATACCAGGCAGCAGCATTGTCTCCTTTCTGAGTCCTCCCCTACACACAGACACAGAGTGATGACACGATATTGGAGACTCCATCAACCTGATTCACGCAAGTTGTCCCACCCTGGCAATTACCTAAGGCTCAGCCCCAGCTTGCCAGTGTGCTTTTCTCTAATAGGCCATGCTACTAAGACAGGGCTCTACCTAATACACAGAAGTCAAAAGAGCTCTACCTAATACATAGAAGCAAACACAGGAAAGTAGCCAAAATGAGGAGACAAATATGGCTCAAATGAAAGAACAGAACAAAACTCCAGAAAAAAAAAAAAAAAACTAAACAAAAATGGAGATAAGAAATCTATCAGATACAGAGTTCAAATCACTGGTTATTAGGATGCTACTCATTGGGTACTCCGATGGCATAAAAAAAGACCCAGGAAGAAATGAAATATACACTAAGTGAAACAAAGAACAATTTGACAACAGTGGAGTGGATGAAGCTGAGAATCAAATCAATGATTTGGAACATAAGAAAGATAAAAGCATTCAATCAGAACAACAATTAGAAAAAAAGAATCCCCCCTAACATAAAAAAAAAACAAAACAAAGATAGGCTAAGGAGGCTCTGGGACAACTTCAAACATACCAGATTCAAATCATAGTGGTGCCAGAAAGAGAAGAGAAAGAACAGGAAACTGAAAACTTATTTGAAAAAACAATGAAAGAAAACTTCTCTAATTTGGTGAAGAAAATGGACATACAAGTCCAGGAAGCACAGAGTCCCAAACAAGATGGACACAAAGAAGACCACACCAAGACAGCATAATTAAAATGCCAAAGGTTAAAGATAAAGAGAGAATCTTAAAAGCAATAAGAGAAAAGCAGTTACTTACCTACAAAGCAGTTCCCATAAGACTATCAACTGATTTCTCAAAAGAAATCTTATAGGCAAAAGGAAGCTGGAAAGAAGTATTCAAAGTGATTAAAAACAAGGACCTAAACTTAGATTACTCTATCTAATAAAGCTATCATTTAGAATTGAAGGGTAGATAAAGTTTTTCTCAGACAGAGAAAAGCTAAAGGAGTTCATCATCACCAAGCCATTATTATATGAAATGTTACAGGGACTTATTTAAGAAAAACAAGAAGATCAAAATATGAATATTAAAATGGCAATAAATTCACAGTTATCAACAATTGAATCTAAAAACAAACTAAGCCAAAAAGCAGAAGAGAAACACATTCATATATATGGAGATCATTTGGAGAGTTATCAGTTTGGAAGGGGAAAGGGAAGAATGGGGGAAAAGGTATAAAGATTAAGAAGTACAAGTTTGTACATACAGAATAGACAGGGGGATGCTAAGAACAGTATAGGAAATGGAGTAGCCAAAGAACTTATATGCATGACCCATGGACATGAACTAAGGGAGGGGGGAATTGCCAGAGGGAATAGTGGTACCATATGGAGTGGGGAAAAGGGGAAATATTGGGACAACTGTAGTAGCATAACCAATAAATCACATTAAAATAAATAAATTATAAAATTAATAAGGGCCTTAGGGATTCATATGCACAGCAATGTTTGAGAAGCACTATTCTAGACAATTTGAATAGTGTTGACTATCAATCAGAGTAATTCTATATGTTTTTAAACAAAGTTCCATTTCCATTCAACATTGCCTGAGTGTGGTGAAAGCAGAAATTTGCTTGGTTTGATGTGACCAGGTCTGCACGTTCATTCTTCCTTATTAGTGGAGAGAGGAATAGAAAAAGCTGAGGAGGATTAGTCTAAGGCTTTAAAATTGGAACTGACTACCAAATCAGGACAGTCCAATTTAGTACAACTCACAAATAATCAAACTGCTCCAAAGAGCCAAGAAGACCTATGCCTTTTTTTCCTTTTCCCACACAAAGTCTAGAAGAATAACTTCCATTAAACTGAACCAACCAGCCCTGAATTTGACTGCTCAGATGTGTGTACAAATAATGCAAGGGTCTTTGCTATCACAGGTCATTAAATGCCCACATAGTGAACAGTTGTTCCCACAGTGTCAGGTTTAGAACCTTAAAAAAAGTGACTACCTCTCTCCAAGAATTGAAATGCCTGCTTATTAAAGTTATCAATTTATGTTCTAACAAAGATGAATCCATAGTAGAAAGGACAGAGTAAGTGAGTGTGGGGAGAGTCCTACCCTGTAAGAAAGATATTAACAAACTTTTCCACCTTCTGTTAACCATGTAAGCCTGAGCAAGGCACTTGCATCCTCAGAACCACAGTACTCCCATTGGATAGGGGGATTAAAAACATCAGCTCCTATTTTCTCAGTGCCTTTAAACATTTTACTGGCTTATAACTTCTGACCCAACAGTTATATTTCCAGGAAAATGTTTTATAAAATTTTCATATGTCTGCATATAAGTGTGTGATAGTTTATATGGATATATACTCATCCAGTACTATTCAGATAGTAAGTTTTAAAGCACTGTGAATGTTCAATAAGATGAGAGTAGCTAAATAAATTGTGGAACAGCTAACGATATATAATAAGCAGCAGTTTAAAAGGATGGATGCATTTGCCCTGAAGCAAAAATATATCTATGCTGTACTGTTGAATAAAAATAGATGCAAAACAATGCCACATTCCACTGATTTTAATATGGTATTTTTCATACTTTCATATTATTAAAAGTTTAGTCTTATAATTCACGGTGGCTTTTTTAAATTTTATTTTAATTGTTGTTCATGTACAGTTTTCTGTCTTTTATTCCCATCCCAGCCCACCCCCCAGCCCTCCCCACTTCCTTACCATTTCCACACCCCTAGTTTTAGTCCATGTGTCCTTTATACTTGTTCCTATAAACCCTTCCCCTTTTCCCCGTAAATTCCCTCCCCTCTCCCCTCTGGTGACTGTCAGCCTGTTCTTAATTTCAGTGCCTTTGGTTATATTTTGCTTGTTTGTTTGTTTTGTTGTTTAGGTTCCTGTTAAAGGTGAGATCATATGGTATCTGTTTTACCATCTGGTTTATTTCGCTTAGCATAATGCTTTCCAGTTCCATCCATGCTGTTGCAAAGGGTAGGAGCTCCTTCTTTCTTTCTGCTGCATAGACTTCCATTGTACCATAGTAAATGTCCATTATAAATGTATCATAGTTTTTTGATCCATTCATTATTGATGGGTCCATCATGGTGTCTTATATAATTTCTATCAGCCAGGCAACAATCTTAGTGCTGTATATAAAATAATTACAGATTATGCAATCAACAATGTCTTAGATTTAATGCAGTATTAAAAAACACATATATATATGTGAATGGATATGTTCACATATTTTTTATTTACATTGTGTATAGAATTAAGTAAATAGGGTTTGAGAGTGAGATGAGAGAAGTTTTGCTTTTCAGATTTTACACTATTTTACACTTCTCGTATTGACAGCAAACATTTAAACATTTTAAATTTAAAAACTAGCCTGATAATGTCTTTATTTTTGTCTCACAAGACGGGTGGAAATGTCATGCAAAAGTGTTGCTGCAGAGCTAGCTATGTGGGTTCGACTTTCCTTTCTCACCCACAGATACCAGGCATAAGACGCAGAAATTGGACACATTCTCGGCTGCCACTTTTTTATTTTGCCTTGAGTGTAGTCTGTGAGAAAATGAGACAGGATGGCCCATGGCAATAGGAGAAGCCAATCTTTGGCTCATTGGGATATCACTTCTGATCACGGATGTGTCACGAGGCGTTCCGCAAATCAGCACGAAATGTCAAAACATCGGCAAATTGTGAGTAAATAGACTCATACATTTTGGTGCAAACTAGCTGAGAACAGAGGCTGGAGTTTCCATATGCCCTGACAGACTCCACTGGTAGAAGCCCTCATGAATATTAACCACTTATATATTTCAGGGTGATTGCTGGTGGCACAACCAAGCCCAGCCCACCTTGTGAAGAAGGGCCTGGCCCTACAGTGGGAAGGACTGAATGAATGGAGGGCAGTCCAGTCTGGCACTTCGAAGGCTTTCTCTAGGAGCCAGAGAAACCGTGTCCTGAGCAGAGGAGTTTTCTCAAAAAGGGGCATATCATCACATGTATGAGCTTTGCAAACTACACAGCATCCTGTTCCTTCTCATTTTGAAAGCAGACATTTCCTGACGGTGTCTGCACAGTTAGCTCCTGGAACTCAGTGCCCTGTGCTTCACTGTAACCAGGGGCTCGGACCACTATAATAGGTGCTAGGCACATTTTACATTTTTTTTCTTAGGCCAAATTAACAGAGCAACCTTGCCTCTTTGAAAGTAGGAGACTATTTCAGGTTTACCCATGATTATACGCAGGGTGAATTATCCTCATGTGATCTACATTCAGAGAAGTACTCATGGAAAACTAAGACAAAAGGACATGAGAAAAAGTGGATGGAATTAATGAAACAAGAGAGATGTGTTGATAATTGTTGAACCTGGATGACGGGTACATAGAGGTTCATAATGCTTTTCACTCTACTTTTGTGTAAGTTTGAATTTTCCATAGTGAATGGAGGAGTGCTGAATTTCTCAATCAGCAGGGAGGGGCTACTATGCCAGCAATATTTCTGTTATTATATTCTTAATTTCTTTTCCTAAAAATGGAGATAATACCAACTCACTGAGTTGTGACAAGTAAAGGAAGAAATGAATGTAAAATTCCCATACAGTGCCTGAAAGTATGCTACTATTGCTAAAGTAAAGTAAGTTAAAAATACATTTAAATTACTGGTATATTCACAATGATTACATTTTAATGGTGGCAATATTTTTATTTGCCTTTTTAACTCTATTTTTCCTATTTTCTATATTGAGCATGTATATTGCTATAATTAGAAACAAAATAATTTTTATTTGATATTAATATTGGCTCATCACTACCCATATATGAATAATCTAATAAGCTTGGACTTTAAAACATTCAAAAACAGTCCTATTATGGTAACTTAAATTCCTCCCTGTCTGAAGTTTAAAGGTTTTTTTGAATAATAACTTTGGTGTGAAGTTCCTTAAAGGGGAAAAAGAACACCTGGATTATAATATATTCATCTCTTCTACCTGTTCCAAAAAAAAAAAACAAAACAAAACTGTTTAAATTGGCTGCTGGCTATTCCAGTGTAAAATTAGTTTGTGATTTGACAAGTAATGGGGCGATAAACATGAAATATTCTACCACTGTTGGAGAAGTTAGATTACTATCAAGATTTTCCCCTAAAAAACATGTATTATGTGCCCATTGCTTCTGCTTTTATTTGGGGCATAAAATAAGTAGAAAACACTAACTTCCAGTTTTTGATGTTGTTCTCTATAAATAGACTTATATACTGTATTAGTTATCAGCTGCCACAATAATGCTACATAATTAGGCAAGATTGACACAGCAATATAACTTCCTTGGGACAGTAGAATGTTTCATGATTTCTGTGGAGTAACTGCAAGATCAGTTACTCCTCACCTATCTATGGGTAGGGGAAATCCAGATGGAAAACTCTGCAGCCTGCAATAATAAGCATTGATTTGGCTTCTGAGGCTACAGGGTGGAGTGAATCAGGCTGGCCTTGGCAGATGTGGGTTGGAGTCTCATTCATATGTCTAGGTTGGGCTGGCTGTGAACTGCTTCAGGGTAGCCTTGGCTGAAACAAAGGGACCAGGGGCTCTGCTGCATAGGCTTTACAGCCCCCAGAAGGTCATGCTGGACAAATGCTCCTGATGGGAGAAAAACACAAGCAAAAATGTCCAAGTGCTTTTTTTTCCCTCATCATTTTGTTCAAAATATATTTTATAGTTTCCCCTTATTTTTTTTTCCAAGGGCTTTTTTAAGCCTCTGTGTCCTGTGTGCTAACATCCCCATGGCTAAAGCAAGCAAATAAGATAGCCTAGATAAAAGGTCGAGGAATAAATTCTCTGTCTTTAGTGAAAGGAATTGCAAAGTAACATAGAAAAAGTTGGGGATACAAGAGAGGGTAAAGACTTGAAGCCATTAATGTAATCAATGTGCCATATAAACTTACATAATAAGAACTAAAATTTCTCTGTGATTAGTGTATTTTGCAAAGCATAGTTATATATCTTTATTATATATCTAAATACATCCTTAAAGACTAAAGAGGATTAATTCTAGCCCTGATCGCTGTGGCTCAGCTGGTTGGGCACCCTCCCACAAAGTGAAAGATTACCTGATTGATTCTGGGTTTGGGCACATGCCTGTGTTTTGGAGTCGGTCCCCATTCAGAGCACATATGAAAGGCAACCAATTGATATTTCTCTCTCACATTAATGTTTCTCTCCCTCTCTTTCTCTCTTTCCCTTACCCTCTCTCGAAAAATAAATAAATAAAATATTTTTAAAAATAGGATTAGTTCTTTTAGTAGGGCAACTATTAGTTGTTTCAATGCTAAAGTTTACTTTTACTTCTAGATTTTTACATATATGCTATGGTAGTTTGAAATTATATTTCAGAGGTCAGTGAATAAAATTGTTCTTTCACTTTTTGCACATTTGTGATTGCTTGATAAAACCCTCATTTATCTTTCAAAACTCACGTATTATATTACTTCCTCCAGGAAGCCTCTCTGGTTTCTCCAGATAAAATTAATCATGCCCTTCTCTGAGCTACATCTGTGCATTGCACTTGAGTTTGTTTTCACCCTAATCTATTTGCTTAAGCTGAGATCTGCCTTCTAGAGTCTGAGCCCACTCAGAGGAGTAAGGAACACTGGTTCTGAGATTATAGTGCTATTTCCTGCACATGGGGCCTTGGACAAGTTATTCAACTTGGGCTCCATTTACCTTCTTATTCTCACCTTTATAAAGGAAATAATTGCATTTCCTCAAAAGGGATATTTAGAGAAATAAATGAGCATTAAACATTTGGTAAAATACCTGGCATATAGTACTAAATAAAATTAACTATTATCAATTTTAACCCCATTATCCTTAATGCTGTTTAGTTGATCTTATACCATGTTGAAGCAAATTTATAATAGTGGGTCTAGGCTGCTAAAGTAACCCTAGATCCTTGAGTTCTAACAGGGTCCTTTCATGTCCAGTGGTTAGGTACAATTTATTAATGATATTGCAAACAGGGCCTGAAGAAGAAAGGGGTAGAAAACCAATAGCTGGGCCGTGTCACCTCATTCTGACCCTGCTTTGCAATTTCATGAAGATAAAGGACATACAAGATGATCTAAATGTCCCCAATTAATACTCATCTTTATAGATCTCATTTCTAGTATTGTCTTTCTGTTCCTCTGAGCAGAAAATTCACTTAAGTCATTTCAATCAGCCCTATTCTCCAAAAACCAAATAATAAGATGTTGGGACAATGGGAAAGAAAACTCCATCCCTGAGGTTGAAGAGGTGATGAAATGGAATTACATGTCACCCCCAGTCCTCAGTTTGAACACTGCATTCACTATGTGACATCTCAGCTTCAAAATGAGTGAGCTGAGGGTTAGAGGAATTGAACAGATGCCATCTTGAAAAATAAAATTAATACTCTGAAAATGAGAAAGGAGAAACATTGTCTACAAAATTCAGGAAAAAATCCAGTAGAATAAAGTGTATGGCATATTTTGAAAATATCTGAAGATGAATTTAAATGTTTGTGTCATCATCGTTGTTTTAGCACATTTAGGGGGCAAAAAAAGAATCTTAAGAAATGGAAAGATATATTTTGACATCTATTCATTATGTCATAGTGCTACCAAATATTAAGTTCAAAAGGCAAATTTGGTTTTTAATATAAACATGCTGTTGTTTATCAAAGAAATTGTATTTGCAGAATTATAAAACTGGGATTTTAAATAGATAAATATATACATAATAAGAATAAAAAATGTAAATAGTATGAAGGGTATAGGGTGAAAACTGTCTCCCGCCCAAGTCTAATTCTCCAGTCCTCAAAAGAAACATGATTACTAGTTTTTTATAGGACCTCCCTTTTCTTGTACATGCTCATATGTTCTGATAATTGGATTACAGCTTGCTTGATAGAATTAAAGGGTTTTCCAATTTGTTGAAATTTATTTTCAATTTATTTTACATATTTTTTTAAAAAACAAAAACTAAAGCCTTGCAGCTTTTAAGTATTTACATGATTTGGGCAAAGTTGGTCAGTTAATCAGCTATGATTTGTTTGGTTTTGAGTAACTGAAAAAAGCTGATTTAAGAAAAAACATTATCAGCTCATGGGTAGATCTGACAGCTTCAAACATAGCTTGAAATCTTGGATATTTATCTCCTTCCTTGCTTTTTTTTGGCTCTGTTCTCTACATGTTGCCTCCATTTTTAGATTCCATAGAGTGACAAAATAGTGGTCAGCAGCCCTAGCCCCAGATTCTACCTAGCTTCAAATCTAGCAAAATGAAAAAGAGCTTGTCTCTTCTCCAGCTATTCAAGGTAAGTCTGAAGCTTAATTCCTACTGGTTTATATTGTCTCATTACACATCCCTGAACTGTGCCAAGAAAAATGTCCTTTTGCACCCAAAGCACATGCCTTCCTCTCCCCCATCACCCTGACAAAGCACATGATCTAAGCGTGAGAGAAGCTATGTCATCCAGGAAAAACTAGGGTGCAAAACAAGGGTCCATTATCAGAAGAAAGATGAACTGATGCCAGGCAGATAGAAATCACAGAAATTTATACCACTTATTCAATTAGGAGAAAGCTGGGAGTAGGTATACCTTGCTTTGCAGTACAAACTAGTCATATCTAAGACTGGAGAAACTAAATCCTCCTCTTATAATACCACAAAGTTGTTTATTTTCAAATGATATTTCTTATTACAAGATAAACCTCACTTGGACAAGCAGTATAAGCCAGTATCATGTTCCTGCTTTCTACAATACTGACTTGAATTCAATAATAAAATAATTCAGATTTCAGTCACTTTTCAATTACTTTCAGAACCATTCCCAGTAAATACATGGTGATAGTTTTATATTTTTCTTCCTTTCAGGAAACTCATTATTGGAATTCTTCTTAGCCACTATAACTAGCAATTAGATTTCTCCATTACCCAGAAAACATAAATATATACACTAAACCATAACTGAAATAAAAATGATAAAAAATATGGATAGCTTCCATCACATTAGGGAAATAACAGTTAAGACTCAAATAGAAGTATATCAGTAGGTAATACAGACACAAATATCTCTTTTTTAAATGCACATTTCAAGTGATTTTTAAGAATGCTGTTTACAATAAAACACTATTCACTAACACTGAAACTGTATTGCTTTTAACCTCAAGACTGCAGAAGATTCAGGTAGAAATAGAGATCACCTAGTCTAGTGATGTGGTTGTATCACAAAGCAGACCATTGGGAAGAGAATTAACTCAGGTGCAGGCTTAAAATACAAACTTATGGGCATGGCCAAGCTCTAATGAGTTAACATCTGCAGGTGGGATCTGAGAACTGCATGTTAATTGGCTCAATTGGTTATGCTTAGGTGGCCCAAATTTGGAAAAAAAATGTGGATGATCTAAACCCTTTCTTTTACAAACGGGGCTACTGAAGTGCAGAAAGTGGAAATGATTTGGCAGTAAATGGCGGATCTGGGCTAAACCCATGTATTCTGATTGCCATGCTCTTACCACTTTTTTTTTTTTCTTTCCACCTTTCTGTTCATCCATTTCCATAGGGTCACTGAGAAGTAATCTGGCTGACCAGATTCTCCAAGCTGGTGTGAAATTCTATTAGAAAGCTGTCTGGTGGGAAAATTACCATATCAATGACCTTTAGCTGTACTTAGAGGATTTATTTTCCTGACCATGCAGAGCATCTGTCTGGTTTAATACTTAATGGGTTTTTAAACAAAAATGTTCCAGGTAAGGAATGGTGTTTTCCTTGGTTACAGAGCCATACATTCAGAAAATCCAAGTCAACCAATGGGACTCATTCAAGCTGAGGATACACTGTACCTGAAATTGGTCAACCTCACTGTTCAATTGATTCTTTTTGTATTTTCTACAATAAAAGCAAAGAAAGACAGGGAATTATTTTATTGAAACCATTTGATTATATTTTTTCTAGCTCCTTTAGGTCTTATTTTATCATACATAAAATTGTATCTGGATAATTTCTTCAAAGTGATGTTTCAAACTGCAATTAAGCAGCATCCACAATTTCTAGTAGGCAAGATTCTCTCTTCCTTACCTCTACTGTAACTGATCAGCTTTGTATCTTCTGTATCCAGCATAATGCCTGGTACTTAATATTATGGCATTATACAGGTAGAAGTTATATGCTACAGTAGTTCAGAGAAAGGACCCCTGGTATGCTGGTAACTATTTAACTGGCTCTCCGAGAGAAAACAAGTTCTAATTTGTAGCATTTGCTGATTTCCATGGTGTAAATATCCCACCTTGGCTAATTTCAAGCTACCCACCTCATGTCACTCACTGGCTGCAGAGTTACAAACAGAAGTGTCCAAGCACACCATTGTATAGTATTTCCACCACAGAGATTTGATAGAAATAACTTCAGCCAAGGATGAAGTAGAATGAATAAAATAATGAGAAGACTATGAGTTTGAGTGCTTATTACTTTTTAAAATATAATTTATTTGATTAAAAGTTATATAATTTAATTTTTAATAATGGCTGTATTTACTTACTGGTGCTCAAAATTCCCCTTGTGAGCCAATATGATCTGACTTCAGTTACGTCTGGAAAGGGCTTGTGGTTCAAAAAGATATGGGTTTGAGCCATGAGTCCTACAGCTACAAACTCTACCTCCTTATGCGTCATTTCCTTATATGCATAGTGGAATAACAATGCTAACTATCTCACAGGTCGTGCGAAGAATAAGTGACAAAGTGCATGTAAAATTAGTGAAATTTTGTAAGAGCTCAACAAATGTTAGCTGTTAGTAATAATAATTATAATACTCAGTATTGTTATTATATACTCAGTAATATTAATTATTAATACTCAGTATTATTAAACATTGGCTCAATGATGGATGGTGAACAGATGGGTGGATGGGTGCATAGATGGACATGTGGGAGCAAAGGGGGTCTTTGAATGCAAAGTGCAGATGATGGTCTATTGAGTTGTACACTTGAAACCTGTATGGTTGTGGACCAATGTTACCCCAGTAAATTTAAAAATAAAAGTAAAGAATTCATGACCTGAAAAAAATGAGCTGTGTTCAACTGCAAAATGTCTCTAAAAAGGAAATGAAATCCTCCAGACTGGGATGCTGGGTGATTTGATCGACCCCTCTGCTTTCTGTGAAGTCACAAGCCTACCAAACCATTATGTACTAAGAGACAAAACAGCCACTGAAAAAGCTGGAAAAGAATTGCCTGTTAGTCACTCCTAACTTCCCCTGGGCACTCAAGTGTTAAATTTTCTCTTTCAGACATCTTTTGAGGAAATGGCTGAGTCTGTCCTTTTCAGAATCACACTTTAGCTAATAACAAGTGGCATTGTTTTTCCTCCAACTATTGTCTCCCTCCCACCTAAGAAAACCTTTCTTTCCTGCTCACTCAGTTGATCCCAGCAGGCCTCACATGGCTGGATGGGATTGCTGCTCACTCAGAGTCCGATGTGCTGGGAGCTGTTTGCTCTCACACCAAGTGGAGTCGTCTCCTCCTCCTCCTCCTCCTCCT
>PVKU01010713.1:0-49600 GCA_004027475.1 Anoura caudifer | reverse complement strand
ACAGTGTCTGGCATAGGTCTGCACCCGAGTCTTTGCAGATCTACCTAATACATAGAAGCAAATACAAAGAAGCAGCCAAAATGGGAAGACAAAAAACAGATCCCAAATAAAGGAACAAGAGAATTCTCCAGAAGAAGGAGATAGATGAAATGGAGGCAAACAATTAATCAGATAGAGAGTTTAGAGTAATGATTATGAGGATATTCAACAGCATGAAAAAAGACATAGAAATCAAAAAGAAGGACCAGTCAGAAATAAAGAATGCAGTATCTGAAATAAATAATACACTGAAGGAATAAACAGTAGGTTAGATGAAGCAGAGGATTGAATAAGTGTTTTGGAAGAGAAGGTAGAAAAAAAAAAAAAACCCAAGCAGAGCAGCAAAAAGAAAAAAGAATTAGGGGAAAGACAGAAAACTATACTTGAAAAACAATTTAAAGAAAGAAAAAAATTAAAAATAAAATGTTGAAGCAGAAAAAAAAAGGAAAAAGAAAGAAGAATTAAAAGAAATGAGGAGGGCTTAAGAACCGTTTTGGATAACATGAAGCATAGCAATATCTACAACATGGGAACACTAGAAGGAAAAGAGAGTGAGCAAGGTGTTGAGAACCTATTTGAAGAAATAATGACTAAAAACTTACCTAATTGGCTGAAGGAAAAAGACACACAAGTCCAGGAAGCTCAGAGAGCTCCAAACAAGTTGTAACAAAAGAGGCCTACACTTAACTGAGGCACATCATGATTAAAATGGCAAGGCTCAAATACAAGGAGAAAATCCTAAAAGCCACAGGAGAAATGCAGGTAGTTACATACAAGGAGGCACCAATAAGACTGTTCTCTGTTTTATCAACAGAAACATTTCAGGCCAGAAGGGAGTGGCATGAAATATTCAAGGTGATGAAGAGCAAGGACCTACAATAAAGCTGCTTTACCCAGCAAAGCTTTAATTTAAAATCAAAAGAGGAATAAGGAGCTTCCCAGACAAGAAAAAGATAAATGAGTTTGTTAACACCAAACTGGTACTATAAAATGTTAAAAGGCTTGCTTTAACAATAAGAAGAAAAATAGAGAAAAAAAATAAAGGAAAATAATCTAACAATAAAATGTACTACTTATGTATCTATCAATAATCACCTTGAGTGTAAGTGGCTTCAATGCTCTAATCAAAAAACATAGGGTAGCTGAATAGAGAAGAAAACATGACCCATATATATGCTGGCTCCATGAGACCCACCTCAGATCAAAAGATACACACAGATTAAAGTAAAAAGATAGAAAAAGATATGTCATGAAAATAGAAGGTTAAAAAAGCAATACTTATATATAACAAAATAGGCTTTAAAGCCAAGGCAAGAGACAAAGGTAAGAGACAGAGAAGGACACTACATAATGATAACGGGTACAATCAAACAAAAGGCAATAACCCTAGTAAACACTTACATACCAAAACAGGAGCACATAAATATATTAAGCACATCTTGATGGACATAAAGGGAGAGATTGACAGAAATACATTCATAGTCAGGGATTTCAACACCCCTTTGACGTCAGTGGATAGATCTCCCAGGTAGAAAATCAACAAGGAGAAAGTGGTCTTAAATGACACACTAGATCAAATGGAATTAATTGATATCTTCAGAGCACTTCACCCCAAAGCAGCATAATATATATACTTTTTAAGTGCACATGGAATGTTTTCTAGGATAGACCATATGTTAGGGCACAGAACAAGTCTCAATAAATTTAAGAAGATTGAAATCATATCAATCATCTTTGATTACAACATTATGAAACTAGAAGTCAATCATAAGAACACTGAAAAACACACAAAGACATGGTAGCTAAATAACATGTTAGTAAACAATGAATGGCTCAACAATGAGATCAAGGAAGACATCAAGGTACCTTGATGTCAATCAAGAATGAAAATAAGAACACAACAATCCAAAAATCTGTGCAACACTGGGAAAGCAATCCTAAGAGGGAAATTCATGGCATTACAGGCCTATTTCAAAGCACAAACAAACAAACAAAAAAGTCAGATAAATACTCTAATTTTACACTTAACAGAACTTGAAAAAGAACAACAAACAAAGTCCAAAGTGGGCAGAAGGAAGGAAATAATAAAGATCAGAGAAGAAATAGTCAAAATAGAATTAAAAAAAATGATGCAAAAGATCAATGAATTCAAGAGCTTGTTCTTTGACAAGATAAACAAGACTGACAAACCTTTAACCAGACTCATCAAGAAGAAAAGAGGGAGGACCTAAATAAATAAAATCAGAAATAAAGAGCAGAAATAATGACTGACACCAAAGCAATACAAAGGAATGAAAGAAAATATTACGAACAACTAACTATATGCCAATAAACTGAACAACCTGAATGAAATGGATATATTCATAGAAACATAGAATCTTTCAAAACTAAATCAGGAAGAATCATAGAATCTGAATAGACAGATTACACCTAGTGAAATTGAAGCAGTAATAAAAAACCTCCCAAGGAAACAAGCCCTTGAACCAGATGACTTCACAGGTGAATTTACTAAATATTCTGAGAGGAATTAACCCCTAACCTTTCCAACTATTTAAAAAAATTTCAAGAAGAGGGAAGGGTCCTAAATTCATTTTATGAGGTGAGCATTACTCTAATTCCAAACCCAGAAAAAGACACTACAAAAAAGAAAATTAAAGGCCAATATCCGTAATGAACATAGGCGCTAAAATCCTCAACAAGATATTAGCAAACTGAATACAGCAAGGCATCAAAAAATCATACACCATAACCCAGTGAGAAATATTCCAGGAATGCAGAGATGGTATGACATTCACTAATGAATAAATGTGATTCACCAAATAAAAAATGAAGGATAAAAACAACCTGATCATTATCGATAAATGCAGAAAAAGCATTCAATAAAATCCAGCACTCATTTATGATGAAAACTCTTAGCAAAGTGGGATTGGAGGGAACATATCCATGCGTAATAAAGGCTATGTGTGAGCAACCAACTGCCAGCATTATACTCAATGGGCAAAAACTACAAGCATTCCCCTAAGATTGGGAACAAGACTGTGCTTTCGCCTCTCTTATTCAACCTAGTACGGGAAGTCCTAGCCACAGCAATCAGATGAGAAGAAAGAAATAAAAAGCACCCAAATTGAACAGGAAGAAGTAAAACTGTCATTATTTGCAGATGACATGATATTGTACATAGAGAACCACAAAGATGCTGCCAAGAAACTACTAGAACTGATAAATGAATTCAGCAAAGTACCAGGATACAAAATTAATATCTAGAAATCAGTTGTATTTTTATATGCCAATAATGAACTATGAGAAAGGGAAGTTAAGAAAACAATCCCATTCACAACTGCTTTTCAAAGAATAAAATACCTAGGAATAAACCTAACCAATGATGTAAAAGACCTGTACTCAAAAATTATAAGATACTGAAGAAAGAGATTGAAGAAGATACAGATAAGTGGAAGCACATACCTTGTCATGGATAGGAAGAATTTACATCATTAAAATGTCCACACTACCCAAGCAATGTATAGTTTCAATGCAATTCCTATCAAAATACCAATGATATATTTCACAAAACTAGAACAAATATGAGCATTTCAAAAATTTATATGGAACCACAGAAGGCCCTGTAAAGCAACAGAAATCCTGAGAAAGAAGAACAAAGTTGGAGGAATCATGCTACTTAATATGAAACTATACTGTAAGACCATAGTAATCAAAACAGCCTGGCACTAGCATAAAAACAGGTACATAGATCAATGGAACAGAATAGAGAGCCTAGAAATAAACTCACATCTTTATAGTCAATTAACTTTTGACCAAGGAAGCAAGCACATACAATGGGCTGAGGACAGTTTAATCAATAAATAATGTTGGGAAAATTGGGCAGGTATATGCAGAAAAATGAAACTATACCACCTTCTTACATTACAGACAAGAATAAATTCAAAATGGATCAAAGACTTAAATTTTACACCCAAACCCATAAAAATCCCAGAAGAAAACATAAGCAGCAAAATCTTGGGCATTGCTCATAGCAATTTTTTATTGGATATACCTTCCCAGACATGGGAAAAACAAGAAAAAGTTAACAAATGGGACTATATAAAACTAAACAGCTTTCGCGCAGTAAAGTAAAACATCAACAAAATAAAACGACAACCTGCAGAATGGGAGAACATATTCACCAATATATCTGATGGGGTTAGTATCCAAAATTTACAAAACACTTACAAAACTCAACACTAAAAAAAACAAACAACCCAATTCAAAACTGGGCAAAGGACCTGAATAGACACTTCTCCAAAGAGGACATGCAGATGGCCAATACACATATGGAAAGATACTCAATGCCACTGATTGTTAGAGAAATGCAAATTAAAACCATAATGAGATACCATCTTATACCTGTCAGAATGGCTATCATCAATAAATCAACGAACAACAGGTGCTGGCAAACATGTGGAGAAAGGGGAACCCTTTTGTACGGTTGGTGGGAATACAGATTGGTTCAGCTATGGAAAGCAGTATGGATAAACCTCAAAAAATTAAAAGTGAGTCTACCTTTTGACTCAGCAATACCACTTCTGGGAATATATTTGAAGAAACCCAATACACTAATATGAAAGAACATAGGCACCTTTAGGTTCCTTGGAGTGTTTCTTAGAATCACCAGGATATGGAAGCAGCCCAAGTGTCCATCAGTAGATGAATGGGTAAAACAACCATGGGACATTTACATAATGGAATACTACTTGACTGTAAAAAAGAAGAAAATATTACCCTTTGCAACAGTATGGATGGACCTAGAGAACATTATGCTAATTGAAATAAGCCAGTCAGAGAAAGACAAATATCATGTGATTTCATTCATATGTGGTATCTAATGAATAAACTGAACTAACAAGCAAAATAGAGACAGACTCATAGACAGCAGATTGACAGCTATTGGGGATGTAGTTAGGGGTGGAGGGATTGAGCAAAAAGGAAAAAGAACTCATAGACATGAACAACAGTGTGGTGATTGTGGGTGGGAAGGGACTATAAAGGGACTAAATGGTAATGGAAAATACAATAAAAAGTTAAAAAAAAGAAACTGCAGATTGATGGAACTGTTTCTGATCTGTGGTTGGTTGAATCTAAGGATCGAGAATGGAAGGATATAGAGGTCTGACTTCATTGAGCTCTTTTTTTCTTTGTGGGATAAATCAGAAAGTGAAATTTCTTGTTTAAAGAATTTACCTACTTCAAATTTAAATAAATATTGCTAAATTGTCCTCCTCAAAAAAACAATAGTGAAAAATCATCTTGAAAAAATAACTGAAGACTGGCTGAAGAGAAGTCTTATAACCAAGGATTTACAGAATAAGCCACATCAATACTGGTAAGAAGGGTAGAAAAGCAAAAAGGGCTGGTGCCACTCCTGTGGGCGGCAGCTGAGTTTCTGGAGCGATATCCCAGCTCTGGAGGGCTCCCCCTAAGAAGTGTAGGGTCTAAAACCCAGCCAGACTGCCCAGCCCAGAGCACCAGAGCTGGGAATAGGTGCCCACATAACATCCAGCTGTGAAAAGCAGCAGGATTTATGTCTGCTAAGGAAAGACAAGAGTCTGGTAGAGACACAGGTACCCTCTTAAAGGGCCACTGCACAAAATTTTGTTCACCGCCACTTACCCTGTGCTCTGCCAGAGGTGATGTCGACTGTAGTTGTATGAGGGGAGTCTAGGGTTTGTGGTTCTGGGGAATGAGCTTAAAGGACAGTCACCAGAATCCCTGTGCTGAGGCATTTTCCCATACCACAGATGTCATCTTTCC
This sequence comes from Anoura caudifer, assembly GCA_004027475.1. Taxonomy (NCBI): domain Eukaryota; kingdom Metazoa; phylum Chordata; class Mammalia; order Chiroptera; family Phyllostomidae; genus Anoura; species Anoura caudifer. Next base: position 43,756 of record PVKU01010713.1, on the reverse strand, counting down.
TGGGTGGCGCACTCCTCTCAGTGCAGCATCAGCTTGGGGGAAAGCAATAATCCCACCTTCTGGATTCCCTCTTTCCTCAAGCTGTGGAGATTATGCCTAACTGAGGACTACAGCCAGAAGCTCTTTTAGTGACTAAGCCTAACAGGCAGCCAGCAGGCAATGGAAGGTGGAGGCAGATCTTTTCAGGGTGCCTCGAACTTTATTGAACTGTCCCCGGGGCCTGATGTTGGTAAAAGCATGTGTTGGTGTGCAACTTTGTTCTTCCTGTGCATTCTGCCCAGCAGAAGCAATCACAAACTGTGGATCATTTATAGCTACAAATGGGGTGCTGAAGGCTAGTCACAGGCAGCCTCTCACATTGGTTTGCACCAGTGTCCCTCCCAAGATTCTCAGAACTGACACAGCCAGTAGCCAGATTCAGACAACATGAGTAGGATCCAGTAAGTTTCACAAGCAGCATATCCAAAGGGAGATCTTGGCAGGCATCAGACTCTGCTGAGGCAAATTCCACTTTGTATCGTCAACATCTGCATAGCAGCTCTTACACTGTAGTTAGGGTTAAGCCTCACAATCAGGCAGCCTGAATGTTGATCCCATGCACAAACAAGCCAATAACAATGAAGACTCAATTACAGCAGGAGGGCTCCCATAAACCACATAAGGGACATTCCTGGAGCACCTAGCTCAGGTGATCAAGGATAATGCACCATTGAACCCCAAAGGACACCTACTACATAAGGGTACCCCATGAAGACTGGGATTCATAGAAGATCTAACGTATAGAAACAAACACAAAGTAGCCAAAGTGGGCAAAGAAACAGGACCCAAATGAAAGAACTTGAGAAATCTCCAGAAAAAGAGCCAAATAAAATGGAGGCAAGCAATTTATCAGCTACAGAGTTTAAACTAATGATTATAAGGATGCTTTACAGCATGAAAAAGGACATAGAAATCATAAAAAGGACCAATTAGAAATAAAGTATACAATATCTGAAATGAAGAATATACTGGAAGAAATAAACGATAAGTTGGATGAAGCAGAGGATATAATCAGTGATTTGGAAGACAAGGTAGGGAAAAAAATATCCAATCCAAGCATCAAAAAGAAAGAGGAACTTAAAAAAATGAGGAGGATACTTTATGGGACCTTTGGTACAATATGAATCACAATGACATCCTCACCATGGGGGTACCAGAAGGAGAAGGGAGAGAGCAAAGGATCAAGAACATATTTGAAGAAATTATGACCAAAAACTTCCCTAACCTGGTGAAGGAAAAAGACACATGAGTTCAGAAAGCACAGGTAGTCCCAAACAAGATGGACCTAAAGAGGTCCACACAAAGAGACATCACAATTAAAATGGCAAGGGTTAAAGACAAAGGGAGAATCTTAAAAACCACTTGAAAAAGACAGTTATCTACAAGGGAGCTTCTATAACACTGTCATCTGATTGCTCAACAGAAACATTTCAGACCAGAAGGGATTGGCATGAAATATTCAAAGTGATGAGAATCAAAGACATACATCTTACACTACGTTACCCAGTATTGCAAGAAATGTTGAAGGGCCTGCTTTAGGAAGAAGAATGAAGAAGAAGAATGAATGAAAAAGGAGGAAAGGGAGGAGGAGGAGAAAACAGAGGAACATAGATATGGCTGATCCACACCTATATGTTCCAACAGCATCCTCCAGGATCTCGCTTTCTCTCTGTCCTGGCTTTGCTTTCTTCTGTGTGAGCTTTATTCACAGAAAAATTTTACAACTTAGAAAAAGATAGCTGTTTACCCCATACACAGAATTGCAATGTTACAATACCGAAGGGAAGAGAGAGTTGTTTTTTTTTTTTTCCTGATATTCCCAGTAGTTGTCATGTGATCGTGGCTTTACTGACCTGACCTGAGTTCCATAATCACTGCTAAGTATCTCAATGATTATGGGATATATCTGAATGAGTCTGTCTTTTCTTGTTCTGATCAGCTTAAGATGGTAATAATAGTTGATAGCTCATGTAGAAAGAGATTCTGCCATATGAGAGAGCCCCTGGACTAAGAGGATTCCAAGACTTTTATCCTTTTACCCATGAGAAGGTTTACCATGGAACTCAGAAACCATTTCTACTAGTGTACAAGGCAACAAAAACCTCCTCCGTGAATCATTACCCTTATATGGTAATGTGGTTGCCTTATATGTGGTTCTGGGTCCTGAATTTTTTGTTGCTTTATCCTTAGACCATCTCTTTTTTTCATCGCCTATGCCAACGTTATAGAACTTCCTTTTACCTGTAGCGGCTTTTCAGGTCTAGCTCATCCTGCTATATGAAGTCAATTGCCCATAGAAAGTCAAGTTACTTTTACCAGAGGAAAGGAAAGTGGGAAAATGAGGGAAGATATCTGTATGAGTATGTATTTAAAAATACTATTTGGTATTATTATCAAAGCCAATGTAAATTTGATAATTTTTTGTTTTATGATGAATGGCAAAAGTGGAAATTCTCTGTGTGTAAAGATATTTGTGACTGGGGATTTTTAAAATTATAATGTGTATGCAGTTGACCCTTGAACAGTACAGTTTGAAGTGCGTGGGTCTACTTACACCTAGATTATTTTTCAATGAACATACAGTTGGTTCTCTACATCCTCAGGTTTTACATCTGAAAATTCAGTCAACTATGGATCAAAAACAGTATTTTTGATCTTTGGTTGGGAAACCACAGGTGCAGAGGGCTGACCGTATGCATTGTTCTGTGCCATTAAGGAGCTTAAGCATACATGGATTTGGGTATCTGCAGGGGGTTCCTGGAACTAATTCCCCACAAACACTATGGGACAACTTAAGTTTTGGAGGAATCAAAAGTTATATGTGGGTTTTTGATTATGTGGGAGTTGGCGTGTTGTTCAAGGGTCAACAGTAATTATTAAAATAAATATTTAGTTGAAAGTTAATCTGTTTATGTTTGAAAATACTTTTGTGCATTTGACCTATTTTATTGTTTCTATTGTGTATTACGCAGGGTTGTCCAGGGAAACATGACTGATATGATATGATACATATGTGTATGAGATCTGTCCAGAAGGTATGCAGCCATGTACTATGAGAAATAGAGACATTTATTGGAGAAGATCAATACACAAGAAACTTTGTACGTAGGACAAGACACCTCAGTCCCCTTCAAAGTAGGCATCTTTGGACCTCACACAGTTCTCCTAATCACCATCAGCTGTCCCATCATATTTTCCTGAATCTCGTTGACGGTCTAAAATGTCTTCCCTTTCAAAGGTGATTTTAGTTTTGGGAAAAGCCAGAAGTCAGAGGGTGCCAAATCTGGGCTGCAGTCGGGCTGTAACCTGGGTGATCTGACATTTCACAAAAAAACTCTGCATGAGATATGATGCATGAGTGGGTGTATTGTTGTGATGAAGCTACCAATTACCATTTGTCCATAGCTGTGGCCTTCTGAATCATGAGTATAGTTTCCACAGAGGAACATTCAAGTTTAAAACAAAATTTGATGCAGATTCTGGCTCGACTCACTCAGTCATTTTGAATGTGATGGCTACACAGCGTACATGCTCACTCAAGGATGCCTACTGCCCCCACTGACTAGTACAGTGAAGTTGTCATTGTTCACACATTTGCATTCCAGTCCACTCTCCTTGACTGTCGGGTTCCATTGATGTTGTGCAAACTGTTCTTGTTATGTTAATAATGGTTGGACTTTTCCCAGATGGACAGACACACATACACAGAAATGTGCTTCAGGGAATTGGCTCATATAATCATGGAGTCTGGCAATTCCCCAAATCCGCAGAATGGGCTAGAAAGCTGGAGACCCAGGGCAGAAATGATGCTGTAACTCAAGTCTAAAAGCTGTCTGTTGAAAAATTCATTATTGTCCCTTGGGGAAGTCAGTCTTTTTCTATTAAGGCCTCCAGCTGATTGGATGAGACCCACCCATGTTATGGAGAGCAATCTGTTTTACTCAAATTTCACTAATTTAAATGTTGATATCATCCAAAAACAGCCTGAAAAACTACTAGTAAGTTTCACTTACTATATGGGCACATGGCCCAACCAAGTTGATACATAAAATTAATCATTACATATTTTAAAGTATTGATCTGTGGCAAATCTGGTTTTATGAATTTACGGATATTCATGACCCAATGATCTGCAAAGCTTTAGGAATTTTGTGTTAGATTTCGTGGCTATGGAATCTTTCTCTCCCTGCTTTCCTACATGAGAAATACATGGCATATATTTGCTGTACAACTAAAGTTAATTCAAATTAATATTATTATAAGAATTTACTGAAAATATGATGGGGTGACCTCTTGAGATTTCTAAGAGAAAACCTGGGATCATAAATCCAAGATTTAGAAAACATTTTAGGAGCAGAAATTGTTCAATTTAATAATCTTTCTAAAGCAGAAATATTGAAGACATTGAAATGGAGCATGGGAAAATATTTCATGTTTTCTAAGAATTAGCAGATTGTAAAAAAGGGAAAAGGTAAGCTTTATAGTTCCCATGATGGCTTGATAATGGCCAACTAAACCTATTCATTCATCAAGTGCAGTACAAATGCCCCTTCACACACATTCACATCACTTTCACTTCCTGCATATTTTCAGCAGGGAAATTTACTCTCTGAATCAATACTTGCTGTTCTCAATATATTTCCTTTGAGGATTCCAGAACCACAACAATTTGGCCATTTACAACTTGGAATCAGTCCCAGGTCTTAATTTATTTATTGATGTTTATTTATTTATTGTTTTATTTAAAGTACCCATAAAATTTATAAATTCTCTATTAAAGAGAAGAGGAATATGCAAAGCATTCAGACTCTGAGATTAGAGAAATAACAGATCACAGGAAGTCCTATAAAGGCTAAACTGGGTAAGGGAAAATGAGCAGAAGAATGGAAAGTGTGCTGTGTGGGGAGAAAGAAGAGAAGCAAAAAAAAAGTAAGGAAATAGAATATGCATATATCCTTTATCAGGTCTATCTCAATTAGCAATAATTTAGGGAGGTGTATTTTATCTGTTTGGCAGGGGGATGTTGAAGGTTTTTAAGAGGAAGACTTGTACGATGGAGGGAGACTATAGTTTGGATAACAATTTTAAAACGATTTAAAAATGTTTTGGCAGATGACAAAGCTTCCAATAGCAGTGATGTTAGGACTGGGGAAAATATAGGGATATAGTTAAATTGCAAAGGACATAGCCACAGGACTTGACAAGTGGAAATGAAATAATATTTAGGTGGAAATACCAGAAGCTTGAGAAAAATATAAGATCACAATTGGCTGAAATCAGATAATTTTTCAGGCAAAGGAGGTGTCTGTTAAGATGTGGGAGGTTCTTCTTTTAAATTTATTTTTCAATTACCGTTGATATACAATACTATATTAGCTTCAGGTGTACAACACAGTAATTAGACATTTATTTATGTACCTTACAAAGTGATCACCCCAGGAGGGGAGGCTCTTGTAATGCAATTTTTAGGTTTGCACATTACTTGGAGAAAAGAACAGGGATAATTTTTCACTTCTGCACTTAAGTTTGTGAGAACATACGATAACTTGAGAATGTATTGTAACAGCAATGTCTTTGCTAATGTGTATGAGTGTTAAAATACTTAACATCGGTGTTACACAGGGAAATGAAAGACATGACATTCGTAGTACAAAGGAAGCTTGTCTTTTATATCCAGTACTTTGTAGAGTGCTTAGAACGTTAAAGCAACATCTGGATAATACTTGCTTTATAAAACCAGTTGGGTAGGCAAACATTGGCTGTTATGGTATTCCAACAGCTGAAAAACATATTTCAAAATAAAACAGGAAGGGAATTTTTATTTTACAGGTAAATATTTTCAAGATGAACACGTTTCATACATTGCACTGCAGCTAGCCAGCGGAGTTCAGCCGGCTGCAACCTCTTGCACACTGCTCCATAGTTGGCTGCTGTGTCACCCTCTTGTATAGAGAGGCTGTCTGCAGGATGTCATTGACTCAAACACTTTGGTCAGACACTTTTTTTTCCAAGGTACTAGCCAAACATTTTATTTTTCAACAGCAGAAAGGTTGTTCTTCCCTGAAATCTAAATAAATTGAACAGTCTGGTCTATTTATGGTTAATTACTAGAGACTTAATGTTAATTGCTGTGTTTTCATACCATTAATTTCCTTCACAAAGAGCTCTGCTGGTTGGTTCACCACATCCACCCATCTGTTTGTACCAGAAGTCAGCCAGCCCACTAGCACAGGGACTGAGTGTAAAGGGGACAACCAGCTCTCTGGACATCTGTGATTCTTTTCAGTCTCAGGGGCATTTTTTTAAAGGATGATAGAAACTAGTTTTCCTTCAACTGTTTCTTTCTAAAAGACTTTGTGACTCTCATTTACACATAGTATGTGTGCCTGACGATTAAGAACATTTTCTTGAATTTGGGACTTTAGATTTTTTGTCTTGTTCTAGAATTGAAAGTTTGTAAAAAAAAAAGGGGGGGGGGTTGATAATCCTGAGTGACTTGATTGATGAGATTAAACAGAAAGTCAATTTTTCTTTGAATGCTTCCTTATTGGCTTATCTATACAAATGCCCCAGCCATAGTTTTCCAAATTTCTTTTATTTGTGAATTTAAAAATTACTTTTATAAATCTCTACTAGTCTCACTGCAAATATTCAGTGTGTAGAATAACAGACAAATTTTTTGAGGATTTTATGGCAAAGCAGAGATTTCCTTAATTTCCTAGATTCCTTAATTTTAGGAAATATAAAGCTTAATTCATAGATATATGGATATCTGTCTCCCCATAGTTATATATAAAATGCAAAATGATTGGCAGTAGATCAGGGTCAGAAGACTTTGAGGCCTGGCTCCACATATATGTAATTTTAATTGCCTGTACCTCTATTTTGTTTCTCTATTCCTTTTAAATAGATACATTTATATCTTTTTAATAGTTTTTATTGTATTTTTTCCATTACTGTTTATCCCCCTTATACCTCTTTACCTGCACCTCTGCAATCATCACACTGTTGTCCATGTCCCTGAGTTTTCTGTTTTGCTCCATCGCTCCACCCCTGATTGCCATTCCACCCCCCAGAGCTGTCATCTGCTCTCCATCCATGTTTGAGTCTGTCTCTGTTTTGCTTGTTTGTTCAGTTTGTTCATTAGATTCCACATATGAGTGAAATCATATTGCTGTTACTAAAGCTCATGTGTTATCATTTTAAATGACATGTGTTTGAACTCAAGGTAAAGACTGAGAGTTCAGCTCTTATCCATAGTGATTTGTTGAAAGTTATACATAGTAGAAATAACTCTGGCAAACACAATTGCTAGCTTGTAGTTTCTTTTCTTGTTCTCAAAGTTCATTAGAAGTTGTGCGGCTGAGGAGAAAATTTGGAATTCATAGAGGTGCCCCAAAACAGGGTTAATTTCTTTTCTTTGAATGGAAAGTAACTTTATTCACTCTTGCACAGATCATCTTCTCATTGTAGTTCATCCTTTGTTTACCACTTTGCAATCACTACCACCTTGAGAACTGATATACCTTGAAAATTTAACAAAATGCATAGTAATCAATAGCTGAATAAGCTCTATTATGGTTTTTATTTTCATTCCCTGGTTACTATTGAGGTTTAGCACATGTTTGTATCCATTTTTGGCCATTTGGATTTCCCATTTTGTAAAATGCAAATGCAGACCTTTTACTTATTTTTCTTTTGGGTTACCTTTTCTTATTGGTTTTAGGAGCACTTTATATATCTCAGATCTAGTCCTTTGTTGATATTTTAAGTGTTTGGATATATCTTCTAGAGTTTTATGATTTATATTTTTATTATCTTTACAACTCCTTTAATTAACAGCAGTTTTTAAAAAGTTATTAAAATTGATTGATGGGGAGATGTTAGTGAAAGGATGCAAACTTTCAGTTATAAGATGGGGAAGTTCTAGGGATCTAATGTCAAGTATAATGATTATAACCAATAGTACTGCATTATATATTTAAGAGTCGCCAATAGAATGGATAATAAATGTTCTAACTACCAAAAAACTGTCCATAAATGTATTTTTAAAATATGATCTAATATGTTATTTATCTTTTTGTTGTATTCATTTTCCATTCATCAGCATGTATTTATTTAGTATCTATGATATGTATGAGGCAAAGTGCCAGGCATTGGGGATAGCTGAGAATAAGTAAGACATTCCACACTCCCAGTCTAGTGGGAAAATACAGACAGATAGGATGGCAATTGTTGTACAGCATATGAAAGACCTGAGAGGTGCTATATCCAGTCGTTTGGACATGGAGTATTCGATGGGACAGAAGGATGTGTCTATCTCATATTTGAAAAGTAATTGGCCTTAATGAATTGAAGGAGTCAATGAGTGAAGGAAAAGGAATTTTAAATAGGATGAATAACCTGTGCATATGCTTAGAGGTGAGAAAGAGAGTAGGGGATGTTGGTGTAACTGCAACTGGATTACTCTGGCTGGAAGGAAAACTGAAGTGGGAATGGGGTTGGAGATGCTTGAAATGTATCTGGACAGTTAAGTAGGAGCCAGATCTTAGAAAATCTTGGGGAGGCACTTGATTAAACTTGGGGAAAGTAGTTGCTACTTTACATGAGGACAAATGGGAATTTTAAAAGGAATGTTAGCAGGAACATTTCCATTGCGCTATAAAAGGGGACCCATTGGAATATGAGATATCCAGAGGATCTGCCTTCGTAACCAAAGTGTCTCATTGTGATGAGCCTTTTAGGGATGCAATGCGAGTGATAGTAACGGAGTAATGCCTACATATTGGAAAGTTGAAAATCGCTTATCCTTAAGCCATATTTAGCCATTATGCTTAATGATCTGCCAGAGCTCCAAGTTCCAGTAGTAATAATGGGGTAATAAGTGGTGTTTCCCATTGTTTATTAACACAGAACTCCTATACCTTTAGAGATTCATCTAATACAGTTTATTTTATAAAAAAGAAATTATTTTCTGGTATATTCACTTTCAAGTTTATTATGTCAAATTCTTTTTTTTTTAAAATAAGGGTAACTTGTATATACTACATTAAGCAGCATTCAAGGTTGCTATAATGCTTTACCCAAAAAACTATTGGAAAATATAATATTTATTTTATGGGTCTACATCAGTCATACTAAATTCAACAAATTCTTCTATCAGTTTCTACTTTACTTTAGTTGCTTTCTGTGACTCTTCACATAATTAAATGTTCGATCTGCAGCTCAGTCATGGAAAAGTTTATTTTGTGGAGTATCCAGGATCATTGTTTCTCTAGATTCAAAAATTTATTTCACTTTAACAGATATTTATTTAAGAGCATCTGTGTATTTCTTGTTGCTGCTGTTTAATTTTCATTCACACAATAAATACTTACTGAACACCGATCATGTGCCCGGACCTCACAGCTTAATTAAGGAATCAGGCATAAACTGGAGAGGCAGTAGGGGCCAGGAAGGCATTTGGGAATCACTAACACATTCGTTGGAGAAATGGACAGCAAGATGGGGACAGCCACAAACACATATTCCTTACTATTCTTCTACCATATCCATCTCTTGTGTATCTATTCATTTATCCCTCTGATTTCTGCCTCCCATTAGCAAAGATAACAGCAAGTTTTGCAGGTTTTTTTTCTATATATATAACAAATTGCTTTCCAGTTGTACTTGTGTACTGAGGAAAAAAACTTTTAAATGGTCATAGATCAAATCAAGTTCAAAAATAAGTCTTAGTTTTCTTTCTCTATACTTGAAAAAATCCAACTCCGAATGTCATTCAAGATTTAAAATAAGCAGTTCTCTGTCATTACATCACATATGTATGGTAAATAAAACTAAGTAGTGCAAAGCAGTTTTTCTTACATAAAATAAATATTTATACTGTGCAGTTTTCAGACAGCTTTACTCCACTCATCGCCATCACAGACTAATTCGTTTGCTCAGTTACAGAAGACTGTGTGCACATATAAAGTGGTGTTACAATTTGCTCTAAATTCCATCACTCGCTATTCTACACAATTACATTATCTGGAAGTCTGTGGGCCCTAAGACCACAGTTTTAAGATATAGTTTCCAAATGTAAAAAGGTGAAGGGAGCAAGAAGTTACAAAATAGTCCTGGGGATATAAAGTACAGCATAGGGAATACAGTCAATAATAGTGCAATAACTACGTATGGTGCCAAGTGGGTTCTTGAATTATCAGGGGGATCACTTTGTAAATTATGTAATTGTCTAACCACTATGCTCTACACCTGAAACTAATATAAAGTCAAAATAAATAAATATGCTTAAAACTAAAAGTATTCAGATTTTTAAAAGCTTTAAGTTATATTTACTTTTTTAAGGTACAGTTTTCCTTACTCTATTGGTCAAAGCCTTTCCAAAATAGAAGAGTCAGGTGGCTTTTATGTTTCCTGGATTTCTGTTCCTTGACATCCCGACACATGACATTTACAGACCTTTCAAAATAAGGGAAGAATTGGAAGTATATTTACAATTTATGGCTTTTGCTAGGCAGGATGTTATTGTTCTGTTTTCTGTCATGAAATATATGTGATAACACCGATAACACTGAACTATAGCTTTCCAATAAGACTTTTGTTATGTTGCTAAATGCCTGTTAGTTTATTGAGAAAAGAGGCGGGGGTGGGGTGGGTGAGACTGACCCTGCAGTATTTCTTCCTTCCTGGGATATTATGGTAATTTTTGATCAACTCAGCTTTAGCGGGGGAGGTAATTCTTTGTGACTGACCATTCTGTTCTATTTATTTAAAGTATAGAGTGTGGGAAGGGGGAGTCTGTCTAGATGTTATCCATGTGCCCGGAAAATACAAATTTGTAACATTGTAATCACTATATCTAATTGTAATAGAAAATAAATCACTGAAAGCAACGTGAGAAGTATTTCAACCCGATCTAAAATAAAGAATGGTAACAAGAAAACAGGAAGCTGGCTGGAACAGAAATTAGTAATAATTCAAAATTTGATTTAGGACCCACAAGTTCCCAGCTCTGGAAAGACTGCTTTTCTCTGAATGTGATTTCAGACCATTTATTTAGGAATATCTGTACTTTAGTTTTCTTACATACAAAATGTTAACGGTATAGAATAATTTCTTTGAGCTTAGTGGAGGTCCAGTGTCCTCTCAAAACTAATCAATAAGTGATCATATTAATGGAGACAAGTGATCCATTTGTCATGTTTATTTATCAGGCTGGGAAACACTACAGTCACATCACACACTGTGTATGATGATGTTGGAGAAATAGAACTTTTACATTTATAGAAGCCCCTTCATATGTTCATGCCCTGAGAGATTTTTTTACATCCTTAAAATTTAAATTTATAATTGAATAAGTTGTCCATCCAGAATGTTTCTTTTCCTGGACCCATTTTGTAAGTAAATATGATATTTGTATGTGCTTGGTCATACAGTAGTGCCCTGTTATCCACCGAGCATATGTTGTAAGACCCCCCCAGTGGGTGCCTGAAACTGTGGATAGTGCTGAACCCTATATATACACATATACATACCTAGGATAGCATTTAATTTATAAATTAAACACGGTAGGAGATTAAAAACACTAACTAAGAAAATAGAATAATTATCACAGCATAGTGTAATAAAAAGTTATGAGAATGACTTCGGAGCCATTAGTAAGTAAACTAAGGGGGACCTGAACGCAAGCCCTGCAATACCACGACCGCTGAGCTGATACCCGAGACGGCTGTTGAGGGACTGACCAACAGGTCGTGAATGCAGTGCGGGCATGCTGGGCAAAGGGGCGGTCCACATCCCTGAGGAGACAGAGTGGGACGGCGCAGTTTCTCATTGCGCTACTCAGAACTGTGTGCAGTTTAAAGTCTATGAATTGTTGTATTTCTGCAATTTTCCCTGTAATATTTTAGGACCATGGTTGACTGTGAGTAACTGAAACCACAGCCAGTGAAGCCTCGTGTAAGGGGGACCACGGTAGTTAGCCGTAGCCATCCTGAGAGCGGTCACGACTGTGATGGCTGCCGTGTACAGAGTCGGGATCACTAAGAACCAACTATCCAGAATAATGGGACTTAGCCATCAAAGGAGCATAATCTGCAATACTCAGTGTTCACTTTCACATTGGCTTTGCAAATCTGTTCTTGCTTTTTTTATACATAAAAATAAATGAAACAAAATTTAAGAGTTCTATGACAACACAGAGTAAGAGTCCTTAATAAGACCTTAGCTACTTATTCATTGTGAATTAGACCATCACATTTGTCTAATGTAACTTATAAAGAGTTCTCTGCAAATCTATAGGTTGTAAGATTAATACCCATTGGTCTTCGTTATAAGATCCTACTAAATGGGTTGTCATCGTAACTTGAATCCCGTGCTTTCAACCTATCATACATGGCAATCAATCACAAATTATTGCGCACTTACTACGGCTCTTATTATATGGCCTCGAGCTATATAAAACATAATTTTTTCCCTTAGTAAGTTTAGAGCACTGTTGGAGAGATAAAAAATTAAGTAACATTGTAAAAGTAAAAAAAAATAAAAAAACCATTTTGCTTACTAGCTTCCTTCTGTCTTTCCCTATTATTAATGACGAGCTCTAATCTTAGGCCTTCATTCCTGAGAATAGAACAGGGCTTCCCTGGACATATTTTTAAGTGTCTGATTCTTGATGATTGTTATGTTTTGTGGTAAGTGATAAATGTTTTGCCTTTCTTTGTAATATAAAATATATTCCCATAAAAGCCATATCAAATATTTGAGCTCAATTCTATTTTGCATCCCAACTCACAGAATAACAAGATTTAGGAAGTGTTATGTGTCAGATCTCCCTAAGAAGATCGGCAGTCAAATGTAGAGGAGCCAGTGTAACAGAACAAATAACAGCATTCACATTCTATTTAGCAATCGCTTATTATTTTCAAAAAGCCCTATGTTATGATATTATGTTTGGGAAATTTAATATGCTGTCTTTCTGTAGGTTGTTCATAAACAAATTGTGGATGAAAAATTTGAAACATCTGTAATTTCCTATTTACTGGCTAGCATGGATTTTTCTAGAAAAAATAGTTTATGGATATTAATATATTTTTCATAGTTATATAGCTTTTAAAATTAAAGTGGGCCTTTTGTGTATGCTACCTCAGGAGCTAATGATAAGGAAAATAACTTTTATCAATGACATGTGATGTACTCTATACAATAAAATCATTAATAGCATCTTCTAATGAATCTCTTCGTATCAGAATGGCTTTTCTACATGAGGCAGAAGTCTGTCAGGCAGGTAGCTTTTGCAATGCTCCTTTGAAACCAGCAAACTCATGACCAGAGCTGACATGTTCTTTTCTAGGTTTGAACTGACCATCAGGAGTCGGCTCAAATATCCCTATTAGCTTCAAGTCCTTAACAGGATAAAAGGCTTCACTCACCCTGATGAATTGATCTGAAGATATCTTTCCTACCTGAAGTATGCAGGAGGTTCCAATTTGGTTTCATCTACAAATATAAGTTCAGGTCATTTACCTATATTTCCCATTAAAAAAAAAATAACAGCCTTGTTTCCAGATTTCTGTGTCAAGGTATATCATAGCAGGTTGGTACCAAGTGAAGACATATAATTATATAAACTTTTATTTCAGTATGAATAAATTCTGTTTGGAAGTCATTCCTTAACATTTGGGTTGAGAGATGTTATGTTATGTTATGTTATGTTATGTTATGTTATTATTTTATTTTATTGATTATGCTGTTACAGTTGTCCCAATTTTCCCACTTGACCTCCTCTGCCCAGCATACTCCCTCTCTCTGGTGATCCCCACTCCTTTGTTCCTGTCCATGGGTCATGCATATAATTTCTTTGGCAACTCCACTTCCTGTACTTGGTCTTAACATCCCCCTGCTTATTCTGTAACTACCAATTTGTACTTCTTAATACCTTCATCTTTTCCCGCAGTCCCCAAAGCCCCTCACCACTGGCCACCATCCAAATGTTCTCCACATCTATTCTGTTTCTGTTCTGCTTGTTTGCTTAGTTTGTTTTTTAGATTCAGTTCAATAGTTATGTATTTATTGACATTTCAATGTTGGTATTTTTGATCTTCTTTTTCTTAAATAAGTACCTTTAACATTTCATATAATAATGGTTTGGTGATGATGAACTCCTTTAGTTTGTTCTTGTCTGGGAAGCTCTTTATCTGCCCTTCAATTCTAAATGATAGCTTTGTTCTAGATGATAGCTTTGCTGGGTAGAGCATCAAGGCTGTAGGTCCCTCCTTTTCATGACTTTGAATATTTCCTGCCAATTCCTTCTAGCCTGCAAAGTTTCTTTTGAGAAATCAGCTGACAGTCTTATGGGCACCCCCAACCCCCGTAGGTTACTAACTGCTTTACTCTTGCTGCTTTTAAGATCCTCTCTTTATCTTCAACCATTGGCATTTTAATTATGACGTATCTTGGTGTAGTCCAGTTTGCATCCATCCTGTCTGGGACTCTGTGCTTCCTGGACTTGTATGTTAATTTCCTTCACCAAATTAGGGAAGTTTTCTTTCATTGTTTCTTCAAATAGGTTTCCAGTTTCTTGTTCTTTCTCTTCTCCTTCTGCCACCTCTACGATGCAAATGTTGGAATGCTTGAAGTTGTCCCCAAGGCTCCTTACACTATCTTCATTTTTTTTGGATTCTTTTTCTTCTCATTGTATTGATTGGACATCTTTTCTTTCTTATGTTCCAAATCATTGATTTTATTCTTGGCTTCATCGATTCTACTGTTGTTTCCATGTAAATTGTTCTTTGTTTAAATTTGTATCTCCTTCATTTTTGATTGGATCATTTTTATGTTGTTGAAGTACCCACTGAATTCCTTGAGCATCCTTGTAACCAGTGTTTTGAACTCTGCATCTGATAGATTGTTTATCACCATTTTGTTTAGATCTTTTTCTGGAGTTTTGTTTTGTTCTTTCATTTGGGCCATGTTTCTTTGTCTCCTCATTTTGGCAGCCTCCCTGTGTTTGTTTCTATGTGTTAGGTAGAACTGCTCTGACTCCGTGTCTTGGTAGTGTGGCCCAATGAAGAAGGTGTCCTGTAGAGTCCAGTGGCATAGCCTTCCCTATCCCCCAAACTGAGTACGCAAGGTATACCTTCTGTGTACACTGAGTACTCCCTCCTCTTGTAGTTGAGACTTGATTGCTGGCTAGCTGGTTAATGGGAGGGATTTACCCAGGCCAGACAGCTGGTAGGCATGGTTGTTACCACTGACCAGCAACTACCTCCCACCATGGCTTGCGGAGGTGGTTGGGTGGTGGTGGTCTGGTGTGGTCTGTAACTATCTGCTAGGTGCTCAGACTCTGGGTTTTCCCAGGGAGTGCAGGCCAAGGTCAGCCATCACCTGTGTTCCATCTGTGGCACCTTAGCATAAACTATAAAGCAAAACATAGAAGGCTGCTGCTAGTGCTGGGCCTGGGGCCATTCAGGGTAATTATGGGGGCTAGCCTCAGCCATTGCTTGTTTAAGCAGATTTAGGAAAGTCTGAGCCTGCACCTAGCCTAGCCATATATATGGAAAAGCCTCTATTAACAGTTGGATAGATCCATTAAGTTGGATGGGGTGGAGCCTTAGGTAGCGGTCAGGGTGGGTGGGGCTAACTGTGTGAGCCAGGTTGGTGGAGACCTAGATATGGTGCTGCTGCACAGTGGCTCTGTGTGGGGAAGGGCTCGGAAAAGTAACAATGGATAGTTTCTGCAGTTCTGTCCAGGATGACGCTGTCTGCCAGCTATCTCTCTGTTGCCAGACACTTCAGTTCCTCCTCACATGCCACTTGTGCCTTGCAAAGTGCTTTCCTGGTGCTGGAGGTGGGGGGAAGTAAATGTGTGTAAGTCCTAAGTCTATGTTCAGGGCCCTCAAGAGGAGATGCCTTAGCAATTTCTTCTGATGACTCAACCGCCACTGGCTTTATAGCCAGAAGTTATGTGACATCTTCCTGGTGCTGGATCCCTGGGCTGGGTGGTTTGGTGTGGAGCTGGGATCCCTCACTCCCAAGATATCCCTCTGTTTATTTCCACCACACGTGGGTTTGCAACCAGCCTGTTCTGCGTCTCCGCATTTCCACCCCTTTGCACCTTCTATTCGTCTGGGTGAATGTGATTTCTTTGATTCCTTAGTTGTTGGACTTCCATGCAGCTCAATTTTCTGACAGTTCTGAGTGATGGTTATTCTGTAGTTTAGCTGTAATTTTGCTAAGGTTGTGGAAGGAGGTGAGCCATGTTTACCTGAACCTCCATTTTTGAGAATTTTTTTTTTGGTAATAAGTAGAGATCAACAAAGGAATCATACAGTTTCTAGGAACAAAGTTTGGGTCTGAGTAGTGAGTACTTTTTTTTTAACTACTGTGAGTTCAATTGCAAGGACATCTCTTAGATGGTAATGTCTCTTTGCTTTCACAGTAACACTATTGAATTTTTTCTGCTAAAGCAATGATAAGCTCATAAGAAACCATTTTTTTTCAAGATAACTCTTTTTTTTATGGTGACTAACAAAGATGGTAGAATTAACCATGTTAACTGGAGTTCTGAGAAAGATTATATTAAAACGTATGGGCATTTTTGTGCCTCACGCTTCCTAATTACCTTTAACTCCCCATATAACAAATCCTGAGGAAAGGCAGAAAAGACAAGAATCTGAAAGAAAAGTCTCAAAATGTTATCCTGCCCATCATTCCAGAAGCATCAACAAACAGCAGCAAAGCTAAAGATGTCACACAGTCTTTGTAAATCAGGTATTACTTTCAGATGTTGTACAAGGAAAAAAATATGTGAGAGAAAATGAGACACTCTTTCTAGGTCCTATTAAAGTTAGAGTACAAAATCTAAACAAATCAAAGTAAAAATTAAAAAATGTAGTTTGGAGTCTATTTTCCATCTTTGCCAATTTCACCTCAATCTTTAAAATCAGTCCCTTCCTTCCATCTTTCAAAACATTCTTCAGATGTCCGCTAAATGCCAGCTACTAGTATATAAGGACATTAGGACCCAGTTCTTGCCCTCATGAAGCTTCCATTCTCATGTTGGAAATGAACTAGAAATTGAAGAAATGACAATACCCGGTGATGAGAGCTCATGTGAGGTTGGAGAGAGGGAGGGCGTGGGACAGTGCAGGAAGGATTGGGTGGGACTATATTCTAGACAGTAGGAATAAACTTACACTTAATTTTTTAAGCAGATGGGTTTTCAGAAAGACCTTTCCTAAATTATTTTTCTCATTTTTGTAAAGAAAATGTTAGTTTATGCAAAAGAATTTTAGCGACACTGAAAATTACATATAATTCTATATCTTCAAAATCAGACTAAACTGCCTGCTTGGTGCTGTTGTTTTATGCCCTTATGTTCAACATGGCAGGACTCATTACTTCCCAGCTGGCATTTCACAAGCCTGCAAACTCCTTTTCTTGGTACAAATGATCTTGGGCTGGAAAACTTAGAGCTGTTGGTTCTGTTCTCAGGGTGGGTTGATTAGTGTCCCGTCTCCTTTATGTGACATGGGAAATTGATTGACTTTTAGTCACATAAAGCTATAATTACACTGTCACTACTCTGAGTTTCTGTTGTCTCTAATAGTTAGGGCTTGAAAGAAAAAACCCAGTTACATTCAAAATGTTCTATAGAAAATGTCAACCTAGCAAGAGTGTGACTGTAGACTATGGAAGTTTCTGGAAATGATTAGTTAAAGTTAAATTGTATTTTCTGTACTTTAATTAAGCACAGTGAGAGGTGACAAATTTAATAAGAATATTAACTTTATGTACACAGGCATAGTGATGTGAAAAAATTAAAATGATTGTGTGGGTCATTGAAAGAAAAACAGTGTATTCAATGACCTTAGTCAGGATTTAAAAAGTTGGGGGAGCTTGTTGCATAATTACTGAAATTCTTCATTCTGCCCTCCCAGGAGGTTCCACTGGGGACTGGAGCCTGGGAAGGTGGGTTGAGCAGAGAAGGGGATGTAAGTTCTGACACAGAGCTACACTGTTTTACTCTCTAGTTAATTATTTAAAATGCCTAAGTCTTTCTCTGGTATCTGTCTTCTTTCATTTATGGAGGGATTTCTTTTCAGTAACTAATGTGTTCTTTCTGGTCAAGTGGTTTATCTTTAATGCCCCCAAACCACTAGTCACACTATGGCTATTTGCACATCTGGGTAGTCTGAGCAGACACTAAGCCGTGCTCCTGCAACACTGTAGTTCTGCTTTTATCACATTCATGTGATTCCATTGTAATTATTCTTTCCAGCTAAAGCTAGGTGCCCTGTGTCTTTTCTTGCTCACCCATGCACCGCAGAGCTATAAGGACACTCGACTATGATAAACTTCTGTCCAGTGGATGAATAACTGAATGAGTGAGTGATTGGATATGTAAACCATAGAAAAGTGCTCAGAATAAATATACCTTTTAAATGCCTGTTCATTTATTGTCCTGTTGTTGGGGAAATTGTTTAATATTGTTTCACTTAAGTCTCCGGGTTTGTATTTTGCAAAGTTTACATTAGGTAGATTATCTTTTTTCTCCACAAGGATGTTTTTATTAAAGAGTATGGCAGATTTTATGTCCCAGTACATTCTATGCATATGTTTTGCTTAAAACGTGATATTGACAGTCTTCCAATGAGGAGTGAGTTCTTTATTCCCGGAACTGATCATGGGCTAGCCTTAGTGACTCACTCCTAAGGGATTGCAGTGCTAAACGTGACTGAATGACTTCTGAGAGGGTAGGTCATAAAAGGTGAACAGCTTCCACCTGGCTCTCTCTTCCTTCTTTATTGAGACACTTGTCCTTGGAGCCTCGCCATCATGCTGTGAGAAAACCCAGGCCGTAAGACAGTGTTCTAGTTAACACTTCCATCAAAGGGCTCAGCCCACAGCCAAACATCCTCTACCAGACATGTGAGTGGGGGTGTCTACAGATGATTTTTATCCCCTTGCAACAATCCAGCTGAGTTCCCAGATGTCACAGAGAAGAGAAGAGCCACCTTGCTGTAGCCTATTCGAATTCTATGGCCATATTAAATGCTTATTTTCTGCTACCACATTTGGGTTAATTCTTTTTATGCAGCCATAGTAAATGGAAGACAAGTTTAGCTTTTGCTTTTGTTTTGTTTATTTAAATTATTTGTTAAGGTATAATTCACTTATTATAAAACTACCCATCTTAAAATTTGCATTTCAGTGGTCTTAGATTGTGCACAAGGTTGTGCAACCATCACTACTATCTAATTCCTCAACATTCTCATCACCCCTAAAAGAAACCCGTACCTGTTAGCCATCTCCCCGCTTCCTCCTAGCCTGTGGCAACCATTAATCTACTTTCTGTCTCTATAGATTAAATATCTGTTCTGGACATTCATATCAATGGAACCATAAACTATGGCCTTTTTTGTCTGGTTTCTTTCACTTATCATAATGTTTTCAAAGTTCAGTCATGTTGTAGCATATATCAGTGCTTCATTCCTTTGGATATATTCTGGTGTTTGAATATAACACATTTTGTTTATCTGTTCAACAGTTAATGGACATTTGGGTTATTTCCACTTTTTGGCTATTGGGAATAATGCTGCTATGAATATTCATGAGTGAATAGTTTTTGTATGAAAATATGTTTTCAGTTCTCTTGGGTATATATTAAGAATGGTAACTTTACGTTTAAATTTTTGTCCAAAACAGCTATAATAATTTATATTTTCATCAGTGATATATGGATTTCTCCACCTCTTTTCAACAGTACATGTTATTTTCTATTTTGTTGTTGCCATTACTACTACCACTACCACCATCCAAGTGAGTGTGAAGTCCTATGTCACACTCACTTGGATTATGGATTTGATTTACATATCTCTATCACTTAATGTTCTTTAGCATCTTTTCATAGGCTTATTAGCCATTTGTTACTACTTAAAAGAAATGTCTATTCAAATCCTTTGATCTAGTGCACAAACAACTAACAAGCAAAATAGAGACAGACACAAATATAGAGATCAGGCTGACAGCTCTAAGGGAGGTTTGGGGGTATAAAAAAAATCAAGCAAAAAAGAAAAAGTACTCACAGACACAGACAACAGTGGGGTAAATGCGGGGGCCAGGGGAAGTGGGTGGAGATGGAAGAGGGTATGGGGATAAATGGTAATGGAAAAAATGCAATAAAAATGAAAAAATCCTTTGCCCATTTTTAAGTTGGGTTATTTATCTTTTCATTTTTGAGTTGTATGGGAGTTTATGTATTCTGGATGTTAGAGTCATTCAGATTTGTAATAATTTCCCCCACTTTGTCAGTAGTATCCTTTGTTGCACTATTTTTTAAATGTCTGATATATTTTTTGTAACATCTGATATGTCTATTTTTCTTTGTGCTTTAAGAAACCACCACCTAATCCAGCATCATAAAGCTTTTCTGTTATGCTCTCTTTTAAAAGTTGTATCTCTTACATTTGGGTCTTTGATCCATTTTGAATTAATTTTTGTATATAGTGTGAGGTAGGAGGTTCAAATTCATTCTTTTGCATGTAGGTATCTAGTTGTGTCAGCACTATTTTTGAAAAGACTATACTTTCCCTATTGAATTGTCTTTGCTCCCTTATTAAAATCTATTAGCCATAGATGTGAAGGATTATATCCAGACTCTGTATTCTATTCCACTGATTTATGTGTCCACTCTTATGCTTTGACCACACTGTCTTGATTACTATCACTTTGTCATTAAGTTTTGAAATTGTAAAGTGAGAATTCTCCAACTTTGTTCTTTCTCAAGATTATTTTGGCTGTTCTGGACCTCCTACATTGCCTTACAAATGTTAGGATCGGATTGACAATTTCTGTAAAAAAAAGGCAGAATTTTCATAAGGATTGCACTGAATACATAAATTGCACTGAATATATCAGAAGATAAGCAATTTATTAGAGGCAGAGTTGAAAACGCTGGTTATAAAGATACTCAAGGAATAGCAAGAACCTCAACAGTATAAAAGAGATCCAGTCAGAAATGATACACTAATTGAAATAAAGAACAATTTATAGAAAAACAACATCGGAGTGGATGAAGCTGAGAATCAAATCAAGGATTTGGAATGTAAGGAAGCAAAAAACAACCAATCAGAACAAGAAGAAGAAAAAAAGAATAAAAAAAATGATGATAGTGTAAGCACCCTCTAGGACAACTTCAAGTGTTCCAACATTTGCATATAGGGGTCCAAGAAGGAGAACAGAAAGAGCAAGAAATTGGAAATGTATTTTAAAAAGTAGTGAAAGAAAACTTCCTGATTTGGCAAAGGAAATAGACATACAAGTCATGGAAGCACAGAGAGTCCCAAACAAGATGGGTGCAAAGAAGACCCATTCCAAGACACATCATAATTAAAATGCCAAAGGTTGAAGATAAAGAGAGAATCTTAAAAGCGGCAAGAGAAGTTAGTTACCTACAGGGGAGTTCTCATAAGACTGTCAGTTGATTTCTCAAAAGAAACTTTGCAGGCTAGAATGGATTGGCAAGAAATATTCAACATCATGAAAAACAGGGACCTACAAACTTGATTGCTCTCCCCAGCAAAAATATGGTTTGGAATCAAAGGAAAGATAAATAGCCTCCCAGAGAAGAATATACTAAAGTGGTTCATCGTCACCAGACCATTATTATATGAAATGTAAAAGTACTTATTTAAGAAAAGAAGATCAAGACTATGAACAATAAAATAAATGTATGTCTATCATATGTATGGTAATAAATACATGTCTATCAACAACTGAACTAAAAAACAAACTAAGCAAACAAGAAGAACAGAGACAGAATCATGGATAAAGAAAGTGTTTTGATGATTGCCTGATGGGATAGGGGTGTGGAGGAATGGTTGAAGAAGTGAAGGGATTAAGAAGTATAAATAGGTAGTTACAGAATAGTCATGGGGATGTAAAGTACAGCATGGGAAATGGAGTAACCAAAGAACTTATATGCATGACCCATAGCCATTAACAATAATGTGGGAATTGCCTGAGGGAGTGGGTGGTACTAGGTGGAGGGAAGTAAATGGGGAAAAATTGGGACAACTGTAATAGCATAATCAATAAATTATAATTAGAAAAAGAGACTTGGTAAAGTTCTCAAAACTGATAGGATATAGTGAAGCCAAGATTGAAACAAATCTTCTGGCTATCCCACCCCAAAACTCGTTTAATCACCTCACTGTACTATCTGTCCAAAAAATTAAACCTTTATAATGACAAAATTAAATATTGCATTGACTTACATTGGGCTCAAAACTACAATGCTACAATGCATATCTAATATATAGGTCACATACAAATGGTCACCTTTGCATGTCTATCAGAGGCCTAATACTCCAATACTTTTTGAGTTCATGACACTTAACTCTTTTTCCCTATGTCCTCTTTTGCTAAGCATATGGCCTTTTGTGGTGAAACGCCTGTGGTTTGCAGAGTTAGAGAGATGTATTCAGTTTCAGCTTTGAACATACTAGCAGTGTGCTCTTACCTTCTTCATCTGTAACATGGGTATAGTGCTGCTTACTTTGAAGAGGTTGAAAGAGAATGTAGCTAAGTGTCTAACACAGTGACTGGCGAGCAGTAAATTCTCAGCCCACGGCTCACTGTTGTTGCAGCATATCACTGTTGTCAGGTGGCTAACCATGATTTCTCAGTGCTATCAGTGTTCCCATTATATCTGGCTCTTTCTCTAATTTGTAGAGTCTAATCTCTTCGAGTTAGAAAACAGTTCCTGTATTGGTAACATAGCAAACCGGACTTGTGCAAGACATTGGCACTGAGATGAGGGTGCAAAGTCAAGCCAGGAACAAAGCAGGGGTGGAAGTGCTGAGAAAACAGGGACAGCATTCCAAAACACAGTCCATGTACTTGAAACTGAATCAGGGACGTGCCTGGGGCCAGATATCGGGGTAGCACAAGAGATACCAATGGAGAGCCAAAGTCCGTGGCTCAGTCTGGGTCACAGGCTGACAGAGCCAAGAAGAAGATAAAGCACAGTGCTCAGGGAAGGCCTGGCTGTGAGAACTTGCAGCCAGCAGTTGTTTGCACTAACGCTCCTTTCGAAGGCCTGCGGCTTTTCCACCACAAGAATACTTTGATATTTTCTAATAAGTGCAACTTTCCAAGACAAGCATCTCTTAATCAGAAAATAAACTTTAAAATCCAAAGTTAAAGTTTATAGACACTGAGACAAGACTTGGGGAATATTTCTTTAAGTGATTAGCAGAGATGTTAATAGATATGTTTAGCTTGACTTAGATCCCTTATTTACCAATAGGGTCTTTGACTAAGTAAGAGACAAATGAATTTTCTTGATTGTATTTATGTATGAATGGGGTTGCCAGGTAAAAGATAGGATGTCCAAAAAATTTGAATTTCAGGTAAACAATGAATAGTTTTTTAGAACAAGTACATTCCAAATATTGCATGGGTCATATACCAAGCAAGTATTCATTATTTATGTGAAATTAAATTTAACCAGGTAACTTGTTTGTTTTCTTTTGCTTAAGCTGGAAACCATATGTATCACTGACTATAAAAACAAGAATAGTAGTTAATAATTATTGATCATTTCCAGAAGAGTAATATAATTTAATGTATATTATTTTATTTCTTATAAAAACTGATAAATTAGATACAACTATGACTTTCATTTTACCAGTCCTAAAACTGGGGCTTGAAAGAATCATTTCTAATAGTTTGCAAATCGGTAGAAGTAGAGCTCAGACTCAGATGTGCCTGACTCCAGAGCCTTAAATAACACATATACCTTTTAATGAGTTTAAATCCACACACATAATCTGAGTATGTGGCTGAGAAGGTAAATGCATGGGTCCTGGCTTTCTGTGATATCTGGATTCTGACTACAACATCATTTGTTACACCTTATGATGTATTCATTAAATGCAATCATTGTATCTCTCTGCATGTTTTCTTTGATCAAAAAGAGAAAACCCATTCCTGCTTGTTCCGGTTTGGACTGGTAAGCTACTGGGCTTTCTCAGCGGGTGCTCCTGTTCCTGTGCAGTTGGCGGCTGTGTTCTGGTGACTCACGGAGATCCTCTAGCCACTTGCTGCTCACTGCGTCTAGCAAATGTCTCATAGCGACGTGTTCAGTTTCTTATTTATTTTTGTTACTTATCTGGCCTTGGGAACTCTGCTGGGGGAAACATTAGTTCAATATGGATAGATTGGCCACTTTCCAGGAGCTAATTGTTGGAATTGTCCCTTGCCATTAAATATTAAGTATTACAAATAGGTGAAGCTAATAAAACCACTTAAGAAAATGGATGTCGATATCACACCTACAGACAGACATCTAAAGCTATGTTGGTGCCAGCCTTACATGTGTTTGGGGATTTGGGGGGTTTTGCCTATTTATCACAACTAATCTCTTTTAAGTAGTTACTTTGTCACTGGAAACCAAACTGCCACCATCTAAATTGGAAAACTCTATTGACTTTTAAAGAATGTATTATTAAAGACCAGAGCACTACGATGTACACCTCCTGTCAGCTCTTCTGTTGTTACTGGCTTCTATTGGAAACACACTCTGAAGGTATTTACTGTTAACAAGACTAAGGCAATTACATAAAAGGTTTTCCAATTATGTCCAGAAATGTATTGCTTATTGCATTTAACATTAAGAATTTATGACAATTTAGGAGCTCATTATCATATCACAAGAAATCATTATTCCAGGAGAAACGGAGAAACATTAGTTTTATTTTAAAAAAGAAGTTGTAGACAATGCTTCTAAAAACAAAAGCATAGGAAAAAGTTAATCCATTAAAAAAGTCTATGCTTTTTGTCTGCATCATATATTCATATTCATTGTCCTTTTGTACAAAAGTCAATCAGTATTTGGTTTATTATGTTATGGCTATTTGCCTATTTTTAATTAGATCACACAAAAAATCAGGATTCTGTTTATCGAGTTCTGGTTTCATATATGAAAGTACATGTAATAGGAATATATTTTCAACTAATTAAGTCTTGTATAGAAACAATCAAATGATCCGTTGAATGTTTCACATTCCCTCTGGATGTCTATGTCTGTATGGTCACAGCCTGAATCTACTCTGATAAACTGGCAAGATGCAATGATCTTTCCTATGGCATCACAGTGTTCAAAGGGAAATGAGTGTACTGTTTTCTTTCATGCCAAAATCTGACTGAATCTGAGACAGTAATTGTGAAACCTTCAAAATGAACCATCAAGTTATAGATGGTTCTATAGAATTCAAGGTATAGAATTTGGGAACTCATGACAAAAGAAATGATTCTTCAAATTCTTTAGCTACCAAGAAAGCAAAAGGGTCGTGAAGCTTGCAGGCATGATTGTCAGGCAGTTGGGATGACATGGAGTCTTATTTTGGTTGCCTCAAACATCACAGAACAGTCTATAAGCTTCTCAGAGGTCACCACATGTATTGATTTAAAGGCATATTTTTAAATTCTGAAGACAATGGTGTTTGCACACTAAAGCACACAGCATTTAGTTTTATCGGGTTAACCTGACACCCAATCCACTACAAAGCAACGCATTTTAAAATCCGTGTTTAAAGAGTTTAAAGAAAAAAACTCCCAACTGGTGCCAACATCAGAAAATCCAGGATAACAAAAGGAACACTAGTCACAAGTCTCTAATAAAGTCAGAGTGGTATTAGTGCTTTCTGAGAGTTTGCCACCTTTTCTAGCTTCTCTGCCTTCTATTTTAAGCATAGCATTTTAAAATTGCTATTTTTTGAGGGGCCATAGATTTTGTTACAATCTTTGGAGAAGCCAAAAAGAAAAATAAAGGATACATAATATTTTAATCTTCTTCCATGATCTTATTTTTAATGGGATATTTTCTAGTAAAGAAGCACTCACCCACAAATCATGTCTTGTTTCACACTTAACGAATTACTACCCAAGAACACCATACGAAGGGAATAACTATTTACACATTTAACCCCAAATATCTTTGTTGTTTCGGTTTTTATGCAGTTAAAGTAAATTTTCTCTAAAACAGCAATTAGTAAATCTTTAAAAATTCTTTTATTATGGGAAATCATCTCAAACATACACAAGGAGAGAATTATAGAATGAACACGCTGTTCTATTTGTCTGACTTCACCAGTTTTCCATATGTGTCTGATTGTTTCAACTGTTTTGTCAACTACACACCTCTTCTCTCCCCCACTATACTGAGTCCTTGGCATTGCATTGTTTCTTCTGTAAATGTTTCATTGTGCACCTCTAAAAGACAACGATTTTTTTAACAAACCATAATTCTATATCACATCCTAAAAATAACACTAATTTGCTAGGATTATCAAATATCTAGGTCACATTTCTCAGGATTTTTTTAGTTTGTTTGTTTGAAACAGGACTAACTAAAGTCCATACTTTGTGGCTTATTAGTATGTCTCATAAGTTTTATTTAAGGAATTTGTGGCATAAAGATGGCCATAGGTATGTTTTCCTATATAATGACCTTTGTCTTACTTCTAAGGTGGTGAAAGTAAAACACAAGGTTTTAATTGATATTTTGTTTTTGTTAATACCATGGGAAAAAAGTAAGCAAAATAATCAGTTTTATTATATCTTAATCTAAGCATTGTTTACTTAAAAAAATCTGGTTGATTTATTTTCTTCCCTTTTTATTCAGATATTTTCTTATTTTGCAGATGTAGGGACAAATGGTAAATATAAATTTAGATGTTGACATCTTTAAAGTTTTGGCATTGATAGGTATCTTTTAAAAAACAACTTTCAGATTTACATAATTAAAACCATGATCTTTTGCTGTTGATATTCTATATGCCAATATAATAACACATTTTCTCTTACTTATATCAAGATCTTCAATTTTGTTTTTAGTTTATCTAGATTAGGAATTAAGATTCTTTTTCTGAACCATGGAAGTTGAATATAAAACTGTCAGAAGATATTTATGTATACCATTTAGATACAATTTATAGGATTAATTGTAACTAGGACTATAGTTAGAGAGAAATCAGTTCACAGCAAAATAAGCCACTAAACATTTTATTTTCTTTTGTTAAAAACTCTTTTCATTTATACTTAATTTTATTCTAGATATGCATTTGATATAAAAGAGCTTTTTCAATGAGAAGTTTCTACTCAAAAGAAATGAGTTGGATTTCTTTTTCTTCTTGAATTATTCAATTCACTTATCCAGGGCATAAATATAAAGATGTCATTTAAGAGCACCTTTTATTAATGATACTTCCTTATTTGCTAATCAGCATGAAGCATAAGAACTGGAAGTTGATAATATGACTTACTATTGCTTAACAGGTACCTAATTTACTAAGACCAATAGGGTTTTATTTGTTTGTTACCAAATACGTTAAATGATGCAAACTATTTTTCTTTTTTCTTAATATACATGCTCTCTTAATTATCCTGATTTTTCAAAAGATACACATCCTTACCTTTGTAAAGGATATTGAATTGCATCATTAGAATTTCAGTTGAATTTTCTAATATGCTTGGCAATTTGAAGTTGCTTTCATAAATATATTTTCTGTTAACTTTGTAAATGGCAAATAATACACAGGGAAAGTAGTGGTCCACCCCATCATTATGCCTTCTTCATCTAAAAATAGGTCTCGAAACTAAGCTGCTGTGGACTATGGTAGGTCTTTACTCTGGGAACTCAGCTAATGAATATGTGGCATGGAGTATGTGCTAGGCACAGTTATAAGTACCTTAGGTGTGTTAATTTTATTCTCATAACAACTCTAACAGGAAGTTACTAAATATTATTATGATCTCCATATTATTATGATCTTTGAACCAAGACAGTCTAGCTCCATAGGTTTACTTCTAACCATGACACTAAACTATATCATAAACAGAAATCAAGTCAGTGGTTGCCGAGGATTGAGAGGGGCATTGATTCTCTGGGGGGACGAGGAAGTTGTTGTTTGGTATCGTGGAAATATCCTGTACCATAATTGTGGAAGTAATAGCATGCATCTATTCATTTGTACATATGAAATGGATTTGTTTTGTTATATGTATGTTACATATGAATAAATTTATAAAATATCATCAAGACCTGCTTTATGGTCCACCATGTGGTAAATTTGGTAATTTTCAAGTCCAGTGTTCTGTATATGACCTAATTGATATATAGAGAACACTGCTCTCAAAAACTACCATATCCACTTCCCTTTGAAATGCACGGGAAGAGTCAGCACAGTTTCTCATATGGTAGATCATAAAGTGAGGCTGTCACTATAGATCAGCTTCAGATTGTCTGTATCACTACGGATTTTCTCGGCTTGCTCCAGCCTAACGAAGGGAGCTCTGTCAGATAGATTGAGATTTCACTTTTCCTTTTCATTCTGTCCCTTTTGCTCGTATATTTCCACCCTTATTTATTAGATAAATATTAGATATTAGATATATTAAATCTATTAGATATAGATTTTTTAGCATTTATATTTGCTGGCAAATTAATGTCTCTATCATTAAGAATAGTTCTTGATTTCTTGTCATGCTTTTTGACCTGGATTCTTAAATTTTATATCATCATAGCCACACCATCTTTTTAAAGTTATTTGCATGACATCATTTTTTTGCCTTTCACTTTCAAACTTTCAGTGTCCTGTATTTTGTAAGAATATGCACTTGTGTTTGCTTTTGCTTTTATTTTGTTTTTCATATTTTTGGAAATATTTCATTATATTTGAATTTATATTTATAATTTTTCCATTTGTTTTTAAAATCAGTTCCATCTGTTTAAATGTTTAAATTCTTATCTCCTTTATTTTATTTTATTTATTTATTTATTTATTTTTAAAAATTTTATTTATTTATTTTTAGAGAGAGGGGAAGGGAGGGAGAAACATCAATGTGTGATTGCCTCTCACATGGCTCCCACTGGGGACCTGGCCTGCAACCCAGGCATGTGCTCTGACTGGGAATCAAACTGGCGACCCTTTGGCTCACAGTCCACACTCAATCCACTGAGCTACCAGCCAGGGCTATTGTATTATTTTACTTAATGATTTTTTCTTATTATGTGTTTTTATATCTGTTAATTTATTAGTTCTACATTGTTTTACTATCCGTTCTGTTTAATTTGAGATTACAATGGGCATACCCTACTTAATACAGTCCACTTACAGAATGTAACCTACCATTCTTCAATAATACTAGGAATTTAGATCCTATTTTTTAAAATATCCTTTCTACTTTTTGTTTACCATTTTCATAATTTCAATTCTACATACACATTTACACATAAAAGTAATTATTATTTTGCTCAGTCAATATTAATTTATATTTATTATGTATTTATCATTTCCATTGTTGTTTATTTCTCACTGAATCTCTTGGTTTCCCTCTGGGGTCATTTTCCTTATGCCAAAGAAACTCCTTTAGTATTTCTAATAATGCAGATCTCTGGAAATACATATCCTGAAACTTCAGTGAGCGAGGGTGATGAAGTGTATAAGGAAGGTCTGCAACCCCACCAGGCAGGTCTTTGTAGACCATGATTTGAGTGAGGACTTTAATGCAGCGGAAAGCCCTTGATGTATTTTAAACAGGGGAGTGTCATGATTTACATGGTAAAAATAATACCCTGACTTTTTTCGTGTTGAGTGAGTTAGAAGAGGCAAGACCACAAACAGGAACAGGACAGGCTGCTGCATATTCTGTGAGACCCAGCGTAAAATGAAAATGTAAGGCCCCTTGTCAAAAATAAATTAAATTTTTCAAAACGGCAACAGTAGAGCTTTAAACAAAACAGAGGTCTCCTCGCAACATGAGGTCCTGTGCAGCTGCACCAGCATCATGGCCATGAAGCCTTTTCTGAATAGGCAGCTCAGGTGAAAAATACTCCTAGAAAAATCTAGAAAAGGGAGGAGGGTGACATAAACTAGGCTGATGGCAATGAAAATGTAAACCATGTGGATTAAATTATATTTTGGTGGGAGGATAAAATTTTTAATTCATTAAATGGTGTTATATTATAAGAGGAAGAAGAATCAGGGATGATTCCCAAGTCATAACAGCAGGAATAAAGGGGATCAAGTGTTTTCTCCGAGTGGCAAGAAACCCAAAGAAGCAAGGTTTATATAGACAGAGTAATGATGTGGAAATAGCAATGGTGGGTGGTGAAGCTACCCATACCACTTGTGAGAAAAGAAAACAATCTCCAGTTGAAAGGGCTGCAGGGAAGGCGGAGCCCATAATGAGATCCAGATTTTAATTAAGGCAAAGGGTTGCAAAGACTTTCATGGAAGAGACTCAGGGTGTAGGTTCGTTGGCTGATGGAAGTGTGGGAATTCCAGATGGCACAGTCTAATAGTGCGGATGAGGATGGCTGACAAAGGGGGCTGATGCAGGATGATACTTCCATTCCAGTGCCCTTGTCTTAAGCCTTTCTTTTCCTTGACAGTTTATCAGTGATGAATGTGATAATAAGAGTGGTAAAGAGTATGTTCTCTCAGAGTATTCACAGTTCTGTCCCCAATTAGATCCCAATAAGGTGGTTTACTCTGCTTACGGCACCAAAGCAGAGTAAACACTCTATTCAGGGGGTCTGATTATTCCCAGGACCTCGATGAGGAACTTACCTAGGGCAACACTGGACCTCTCATAGTGTATGAGACTTTCAAATTATCTTCCTTTTTCAATAATTTAGTGGTTAGTGTCACCTAGATCTTTGAAGAGTATGTGGTTCATCCAAAGAGTATTTTCTAACCTATTCTTAAAATAATTTCAAACAGCCCAACTTATTAATTTGTGATGTGATAGAAATAAAACAAAGCAAACTAGCTTAAGTTTAATTATTTTGAGCCAGAATTACACCTCTGAACCTATGAATTATGCCAGTAAGAAGGAAAATCCATGCTAACCCAAAGCGAAATTAAATATACAGATGAAATGTTGGTGAAATTCTATTTTGTGTATATCTAAATAATACAGTTTGTCAGTTTGAGAGTCAGACAGATGCATTTCATTCTGAAGCAGCCTTTTGGTTTTTTCACATGATTTGGCTATTCTTGGATTTCTGAGTCATTCTGTTCTCCACGTTAGTCATTTTTCAATTCCATATTCTCTATTCATGAGGGAGATACAACATTAACCAGTCCAAATTTGGCTATGTGGCTTAATACTCTGAACAAACAGGCTATATATTTATTCCTATTCTTAGCAATACCTTGGAACACGTTGAATGTAAATAAAATATTTGGGCAATACACTTTAACACCGTAGAATTTCTGGTAAGTGGTGCCAGGAGACCTTGGCATGCACGTTATTGCATAATTGTTTTGATTCAGTTTGGTTGTCCTCTCAACAGCTAAAATCCCAATGCAGCAGGAATACTTACCAAAGGAACAGAAATGTGGATAACATGGGATGAGCCAAAAGACCCTGCCAATGTTTCTTTCATCCAACAGAAGCAGCATAAAGAGTAATGCAGGAGGTGCATTGATCTACCCTACAATAAATTCTCTGGAAACTCCTTTGACAAAAATGAAGAAAATAGTAACATCTTCATCTAGAGTATCATTATGGGAGCTCAGAAGGGCAGGTGTAACTCAAAGGGTAAGAGGACTGAAGAGTGAAATTTGGGATTCCACCTATATGGGTTGGTAAATAGAACAGAGGTGGAGGGGGAAAGCCCACCTGATAAGGATTCCTGATGTCTTATTGTGGTTTTCTGATGCCCACCTGGTGAAACTGGCTGTTCACTGGGTTGCTGATTTTTGAGGATAGAATAAATGCCTTCCTTATCCTTCCTTTACCTCATCACTCAACAGAATGCCTGGCCTATAGCGGATGCGCCAAGAATATTTGTGTTGAACTGAATGAAGTTTCAATGGGAAAGTAAAACAGGCCCATTCTTACTCTTTCTCTGTTTTGCCCTCAGGGCAGGGTGTTGTAATGACCTCCTCACCCAGCCAGCTTTTATCCCTGGGTTTCAGCAACAGCTCTGAAATCTCCACTGAAAGCAAAAAATTGAATCTGTCCCACTTTTCATGTCTTCCTTCATTCCCCCATAATTTTCTATTAGGAGAGCTTAGGGAACCAGGTATGTTTTAGCTGCAGGAGAATCCCAGCTCTGGATAGATGACCTCCCAAGGTAGAGAAACTTTAGTACAACTTGTCTGGTAAAAACTATAGATCTGGATTAGGCTCCAGGCCATCTTCTTTGCCGTCATGAATTGGAGTCACCTTGGGATAATTCCTGGCCCCTCAGCCAGCACCCTCCAGTTAAGCTGAGCAAGGAGATACTGAGCACCAAATGCAGTGTATGCAGTTTTGTGCTCCTCGTTCTTAATACCTGGTACCACTAAGAAGCTAGATGTTACAATTCATGTCAAAGTTCATTTGTAATGCTTTTTTGCATGCTTGAGACCATTTTATCAACCCCCCTCCCCAGGAAGTCACAAGGAAGAAGTGTCGCAAAAGTTACAGAAGAGATAGCCAAGAAAGAAGGAACATTTATAGATGCTCAGGCTGCAAACAGATCGACTAAAATAAATTCGGAAGAGCATCCGCTAAAGCTAGGGATAAGGCCGATGGCATTTTTTAGCAGGAGCAAGCACCATGTACTACTGGGATTGGAAACCAATAAGTATGGCGGGAGTCGAGTGTGAGATAAGAAGTAGAGACTGAGGGTAGGCTACATTTTCAAGGAGTCTAATCAAAAGGGAAAGGAAAGAGAGGGATTGAGACTATAGAAGGGTTTGGAATAAGTAATGGAACTTTTCTTTTCTTTTCTTTTTTTGGATGGGGCAGACCTGAGTATATTTAAAAACTAAGAACAAATTCAGTTTTGGCTAATGTGGATAGATAAGGGCCAGTAGGACCAGGCTATGTGGTGGCTGCAAGAATCGAGCAGTAGCCAGTTGGGTCAGGGATGGGCAGGGCTAGCCTCTGGGCTGAAGACAAAGGTAAGAGTCCTCTGTGAGGGCAGAAAAAAACAAAAAAACAGGCAGGATTTCAATTTAATGAATCTAAAGGGAGACTCCTGACTCAAGGAAATAGGGTAAAAACAGTAAATAAAGCTGTCATTAAAGGCATTAAAGTGGACCATGGGAAGTAGATCCTGAAGAGATCTCTGATACACTGGGAACATAACTACTGCTCTTCCTATAGAGTTCCTTCCGGGCACAGAAGGGACCATGAAGGGTGCCGACCTGGCTGGGTGAATAAAGATGTCAAAGTTACTGGAGAAAGAGTTTGTAATAGATAGAATAAGGCCCTGAGGATATGAGGTGGGTTGGCATCCTGAACACAGGTTAAATCAGTTACTTCATTAACATCATACAAGTCATACATGAGATTCTGAACCAAGAAGGACCTTCGGTTTGAAGGCATTTCATAAATGCATAGATACACAAGGTCTGGGGGTAGGGATTCAACTTACTTTGAGTCTGAGGGGAAATACCTATGGGGTGACCAAAAGTAGGTTTATAGTTGTGGGTACATGAAACAAAGAATTTGTTCTTTTATTATATATTTTTCTGTATGAACAACTATAAACCTACTTTCGCCTGTCCCTGTCTACACAATAAAATGTTTACCTACTGTGTTTTTAAAAATTCCCAATGTTTTTAACTTTTAAAGTTTTTTTTTTTTAAATTGAGATGGCTAAGAGAATAGATCTTAAAAGTTCTCATCACAAAAATTCCCAGTTTTTAAAACATTCCAAAAAACCACGGTCAAATAGATTTCATATAACACTTGTGTTTAAATGACCTTTAGTAGTTTTTAAATGGTTATTATTCTTTCCAACTGAAAGGATATTTCTTAACCCATTTTTTGTTTCCTGTACCAAGCCTCCAAAGTAGGCGTCTTAATTTACATTTAATGAAAATCTCTGCATTTATAGGCTGGTGTTTTCTTTGGACTTCAGTTAATCCTTCAAGAAGAGCGTTAACTCTCTCAAGCTACTGGAACTCCACTTTTTGGAACTGTTATGTTTGCTATTAGGGAGTGACTTTGGCCCAAAGATAACTTGGCTCAATAAGTATTTTCAACAAAATCACTAATATAATAAATTTTAATCAGAATATTTGGAAAAAAATCTGGATTTAGTAAATGATTTGGCATGCAGAATAATTATATTTATGACACATTTTATTTTAGTGTTCTTCTGAAGTCCTGTTTCTTTATTGTGCCCATTTATTGTCACTGGTTCCACAAAATCCAGTATTACTTGAAACCAAAATCTAGTATAATGATGAAACTGATCTGATTGATGAAATTAAATATATGCATGCAGAAAGAAAATAAATTGACTGGGGAGGACAAAAGCAACAAACAAAATTCATACTAAGGATTGTTTCCTTTTCATTTCCTTCTCTTTGGAAAAAAGCATTAGTAAAAGGCAGGAATTTTTTCTTAGAAATAATGTTATTTGCAATGGATACTTAGTCAATAGGTGTCCATACATCTGAATTATTACTTTTTTTGCAAATAATTACTAAGTAAAATTAATGATCTAAAATAGTAAATTGGGCTTTGAAATTAGCTCTCTAAAATCTTACAGTTTTATGCACAATTTTTATGGGTATCTTCTAAGTGTTTTCCATATTTACCAATGCCATTCTACTTTTTGTCTCTAGAATTGAATAGCAGATTTTTTTGATTTTGTAAACTTTGACATTCATGTGTATAGAAAACATACATTTATTTTATATAATTGCAAAAATATTTTATTATTTTGCCTTAAATTTTCAAAAAAGGGTCTGAAAGAGATAAATAGTTAATAATTTGGATTTTGAAAAATGCTGCTCTTTAGATAAATTTGAACTCTTGCCATCTTTTAACCACATCGATAACTTGAAAAATGAGTAGAGAGTTCACATTTTTATTCATTCACATAATGAATGATATCTGATTTACATTTCATGCTAGATCAACATCCCAGGGTCTTGCCCCAGTTTCCACATATAGTGTACCATTGTCCAGCATAATCAAAGTCTTACAATAATAAGAAAACAATCTATTTATAAGGATATTTTAGAAAATCAGCTATAAAATCTATGTGATTGAAGTAGATTGTAAACTGTAGTTATTTTACTACTGAATTAATCAAAGTATCAAAAAATTACAGATTCAAAACTGCGGGAAATGATTTCTATTTCCAGCCAGAAAGGAGCTAAGAATATCTTCATGGATGTGAAGTGCATAAGAACTCTCCTCCTCTCCCATATCCTCTTTTCCATTTGTCTCTGAGCAGAGAATTGTCCAGTAGGCACTAGTAGTCTATGTAAATGTTTAGAGAAAGATTTGTGCACACTGATCTCAAAAGGATCTGAGGTAGAATCTTCTTCAAAAGGGACGAATGCTGAACATGTAAAGGGTATGAATTCTATCTGGATTAATTTTATTGGCTCAATTAACAAATTAAAATTACATATTTGGTATTTACCATGCATTCACCCCTGCAAAGTTTCATAATGCATGTCAGAATTATAAGCTAATTTATCAACCATATATTTGCAATTTATTTTCAATTAGATGAATATGATAGGATATTGTGCAAGCAGTTGATTTCCCATTCCACCTCCACCCGCATTTGTGTACTTTAGACCTATAATCCAACCCTGCTCTCATCACCTGGACATTGTTTAAAGGAAGGCTTTCACTGAGTAGCTGTAAGACAGGAAAAAGTTAGGAAAAGAAGTGACTGAGCAGAAGCAACTGCCTACCCCACCATCACAGCAGCTAAGATTGCTAAACTGTGGAGGAAAAGGGAAGGTTAGAGAACTAGGAATTCCTTAGGAAACATTGAAAAGAGGAATATCATAGCATTTCTCATTAAATTTCATTAAATTTAGGAATGTGAAAGAGATGGAATGCCCCTTTCCATATTGAATATTGGAAAATAGTAGCCTCACAGATGTGTCTTTGCCATATGTATGCCAATATATAGTAAAAGAGGCTGTCTGGAGAATATCGGTGTCACACAGGACAAATGATAGCTGGGATAATTAGACAGTTCTGCTGGTCTCACTTGGGCTTACTAGTGCATCAACAGTCATCTGGTGTCTTGATTGGATTGGTGGAGTGGGGGGAGAATCTAAAGCGACCTCAGTCTCGGTCTCGTATCTGGAGTCTCCAGGTTGGCTCTTGCCTGTGATCAATGACCTGTGAAATCTCTCATATTTCAGTATTTGGTTCCAGGTCTCCTTAAACAGCAGAGGTGTTTTCCAAGATTATGTAGAAAAAGCTAAAGTCATCTTGAGTATTAAGTGCTGGAACTCATACAAAAGCACTTTTATCACACTGTTGGTCAAAGCAAGTCAAAAGGTGAACCTAGTTTTAAAGAGTGGGGAAATAGATTCTACTACCTAGTGGGAGAAGCTGCAAAATATTTGTGGTCATATCTAAAATACTATAGTTTGTTCTCTGGCTAAATTTATTTACATTTTCCATATGTAAAATGTAAATCTGCTTATCCCTCCCACAAAACTCATCTTTTAGAGTGTTTCTACCTGTGCTTGTACAATACATTGGTCATGTGCCCGAAGTGTCTATTGAACAATTAAACTTTATGTAAGTTTAAAGTCTATGTGTAATAATTTAATATATGTATATATTGTGAAACAATCACCATAATAAAGTTAGTTAACACTTATCTATGACCTCATATGATTATCATTGGGGTGTGTGTATGTGTGTGTATATGAGAGATGAGAACTTTAAGATCTACTCATGTAGCAGCATCCACGTACACAGTACAGTGGTGCTAACTGTAGTTGCCATGCTGCACGTTACACACCCAGAGCTTATTCACCTTGTAACTGAAAGTTCATACCCTTTGATTACCTTCACCCATCTCCTCTCCCTTATCTCCTGCCCCTTGCAATCACCAATCTTCTGTTTGTTTCTAAGAGGTTTTTCTTTTCTTTCTTTTTTATTTATTTTTAGTTCCCACATATAAGTGAGATCATATAGAATTTGTCCTTCTCCGACATTTCAGTTAGCATAATTCTCTCTGCTTCATCCATAGGGTCAGAACTGTCAAGATTTACCTCTTTTTTATGGCTGAATAATATTCTATTTTTTAATTTATCCATTCATCTATTGAAGGATACTTAGGCTGCTTCCATGTCTTAGTTATTGTGAATAATATTGGAATAAACAATGGTATAGATATCTCTTGAAGATAGTGAATTTATTTCCTTTGAATATATACTCAGAAGTGCGATTGCCGAATCATAGGATAGTTCTATCTGTAATATTTTGAGGAACTTCCCTACTGTTTTTAACTGTGGTTGTACAAATTTGCAACCTCACCTTACAGCAGTGCCCAAGTTTCCCCACATCCTCATCAGTATTTATCTCATGCAATTTTGGTAATAGCCATCCTGCCAGGTCTGAGGTGATATAGATCACTGTGGTTTTGATTTGCATTTTCTTGATTATTAATAATGTTAAGTACCTTTTCGTGTACTTGTTGATCATTTGAGTATCTTTGGGAAAAAGTCCACTGAGGTCCTTTTCCCATTTTTTAATTGGATTGTCTGTTTTGCTATTGAGTTGCATGACTTCTTTATATGTTTTGGATATTAACTACCTATGTAATGTATAGTTTGTTAATATTTTCTCCCATTTCATATGTTGCTTTTTGCTATGCAGAGGCTTTTTGTTTTTTTGTAGTCTCACTTGTTTATTTTTTGCATTCGTTACTT
Organism: Anoura caudifer; assembly: GCA_004027475.1. Lineage (NCBI taxonomy): Eukaryota > Metazoa > Chordata > Mammalia > Chiroptera > Phyllostomidae > Anoura > Anoura caudifer. The sequence continues at coordinate 5,996 of PVKU01010713.1, read as the reverse complement.
GTGCTTTTGGTGTCATACTAGAAAAAATCACCACAAAAACCAATGTCAAGGGGATTTTTTCCTATTCATTCTCCTAGGAGTTTTATAGTTTTAGATATTACATCTATATCTTAAATACTTTTGAGTTAATTTTTGCAAGTGGTTTAAGATAGGGATTTGGTTTCATTTTTCCTTTGGCCAACACCATTTATTGAAGAGACTATATTTTATCCATTGAGTATTCTTGGCTCTCTAGTTAAATATCAGTTGACCAATATGAGTTAAATTAGTCAAATATGAGTTTTAGAATGATTGGTATTAGTTTTTTAAAAAAATGTTTGTTAAATTTCACCAGTGATGCCTTTTAGTCTTGAGCTTTTCATTGTTGAGAGATTTTTTTTTGTTATTAATGATTAAATCTTCTTAGCAGTAATTGGTCTGTTCAGATTTTCTGTTTCTTCTGATTCAGTCTTGGTATGCTTTATGTTTCTAAGAATATTTTCATTTCTTTTAGCTTGTCTAGTTCATTGGTGTATAGTTTTCCTAGTAGCCTCTAGAATGATCCTTTGTATTTCTGTGGCGTTGGTTGTAATGTCTCCTCTTTCATTTATTATCATGTGCTACATAATGATATTTTGGTCAATGATGGACCATATATATGATGATGTTTTACCCTATGGCTCAGGTGTGTAGTAGGCTATACCATCTAGGTGTGTATAAATACACTCTCTGATGTTCACACAGTGACAAATTTGCCTAAGGAGGCATTTCTCAGAGTGTATCCCTGTTGTTAAGCAGTGCATGGCTGTATAATTTTGTTGACTTGGGTCTTTTCTTTCTCTTCTTGGCTAGTCTAGTTAAAGGCTTGTCACTTTTGTTTATCTTTTCAAATAAAACAATTCTTAATTTTGTTAATCTTTTCCAGTGTTTTTCTATTCTATTTTATTTATTTCTACTCTAAATTTTTTAAAAATTTCCTTCCTTCTGCTAACTTTGAGCTAAGTTTCTTATCTTTTCCTAGTTCCTTAAGGTGTAGGGTTAGGTTATTTGAGATATTTCTTGTTTCTTGAATGTAGGCATTTGAGCTTTCCTTTGAGAACTGCTTTTGTAGCATCCCATACATTTTTGCATTCTGTATTTCCATTTTCATTTGTCTTAAGATGCGGATTCCCTTGTATGTAATTTCTCTCTTTTCTCTCATTGCTTTCAAAATTATTTTTTTTGTCTTTGACTTTTGACAATTTAATTATCATGTGTCTCATTGTAGCCCTATTTGAGTTCAACCTATTTGGTGTCCTTTGCCCTTCATGTATCTGGGTATCCATTTATTTCACTAGGTTTGGGAAGTTTTTGATCATTATTGCTTTAAATATATGTTGTCTCTTTTTTGTCTTCTGCCCTTTTTTCTTTCTCCTCTCTTCTAGAATAACCATAATATGAATATTGTTTCTTTTGATTGTGTCCCTTATGTCCTGTAGACTTTCTTCACTCTTTTTATTCTCTTTTCCTTTTGCTTCTCCAGCTGGATAGTTTTAGATGTCCTATCATCTAGCTCATTGATTCTTTCTTCTGTATGGTAGAATCCTTTGAAGCTTGCTATTGATTATTCAGTTCAGTCACTGTATTTCTTCAGTTCTACAATTGCTGGGGGTTTTTTTTTGTTGTTGTTGTTGAACATCTCGTTTGTTTATATATTATATTTCTAGTTTTGTTTAGTTGTCTGTCTGTGTGCTCTTGTAGTTTGCTAAAGTTCTTTGAGAGGATTATTCTGAATGCCTAATGGTTCACAGATCTTCATTTCTTTAGGGTTTAGTTAGTACAGCTTTATTAGTTTCCTTTGGTGGTGTCATGTTTACCTGATTTTTGTGATCCTTGATTCTTTACATTGGTATATGCACATTTGAGTAAGCGGTTTCCTCTTTAAAACTTTACAGGTTTGCTTTGGCAGAGGCAATTCTTCATCAGTCAGCTCAGTTTTGGTTGGTAGACATTTCTGTTAGTAATGTCCTTGGGCAGGTGGGGCTTGTTATCAGGGTCTATTTTTGGATGAGGTCACTGGCCTGAGCTCTGGGTGTGGGGTTGGGGATAGGGGCCTCTGGCTAGGAACATTTGGATAAGACTGCTGACTTCCTTCTCTGCAAAACTGAGGCTGTAAGATGGGTTGTTTGGGTTCTATGGTCAGACTTACTAGACTGTTGGGACTGAGTACTATACTTAGCAATAAGTGGGGCTGTGAATTATCTTCCCTGGTGGGGTAACAGGATGGGCCCAAGACCTGCATGGCTCACTGTTTGAGGACCTGAATTAGGCAAGGCCGTGCACTAAATTTCCTGGCAAGACAGGGACGTTGGCTTTGCTCTGCAGATGGAAAAATCCACAGGCTATGCTCTCTGTTCCAGTGCCACTGTATGCAGGGCTATTGGACAGAGTATGCACCTTCCTGTGTGCTCTGGTTAGTGTCCCTGGTTATACAGGTTGGAATCTGTATTCAGCAATGAACAGGGCTACAAATTAGTTTCCCTGTGCAAGAGAACAAGTTCAAAGGCCAGGAAGACTGTGGTCTTGACTCAAGCCAACCCAGGACACTAATTCCCTGGCTGAACAGGACAATTAGCTTTGCTTTGCAGATAATTAGCTCTGCCTGATGGACTCTCTGCTGAAGCATTTGAGGCTATGCAGCTTCCAGGTGTTCTGGCCAGGTTTCTGGCAGGCCTGGGAACTACATTCCGAAGTGAGGGGGGCTGTGATTTAGCTCTTCTGCTTAGGCAAAGCAGGGGAACTCTCAAGTCCAGCAAGGCTCTTTGTGTATTGTGTCTGTTAGTTTCACTCATGATATTGCCTTTCCTTGTGTATCTGATTTTGTTTGACTTGGAGATAATATTATGTTAAGACTTGTTTGGAAAAAAATTTATTGACTTTCATATGATAGTCTCCATAGAGGATTTTTCTTTGTCTTTCCAAGACACATAGAGACCTACCAATCCAGAAACACTTTAAGTTCAATAGTTGAGCTTCCTTGAACTACAGATGGTAGCCTATACATTCAAGAGAGGGCTTGCTTACTTCCAGCTAACTTTATGCATATAACCCTTTCCAAGAACATTGATAATTGAAAGAACAATTATCAATGTTCTTTCTTCTCAGAAGACTTTGACTTCATTTTCCCCAATCCCACAAGGCCATCAAAAGCACCACTCAGACTTTCAACTTCTCCTACAGAAATGGGAATATTCTTAGGGTAAGTATACTTTGAGTGCCTAAACTTATATGTCTGATTTCTTGATTCTTTCAGATTTTGGTTCAGCACATCCTGGGGTATCTTGTAAACTCTTTGATGTCTTTAAGAAGAATTTTGCCAATAGTTCTATGTTCATCATTGATCCTCAGATTGATATACATTGCATCATTTTGCTATTCTTTTTCTTCATCTTCAAGTTAAGAATTATTTATAATTCTAAAACAAGTGAATATTATTCAGAATGTTAAGAAAATACGTCCATAGTATCATCAGTATGTAAAGTTATAAGATTATTTTAACTAGAGAGGTTCACAAACATCTTAAGTGCATACATCTGTTTTCCACGTGAATTATGATTTCTCCCTAGAAAATTTTAAAATGTCAAACATAACCAAGAATTTTTGTGAAAACACTGAGATACTAAGACATACAGGTTTTCTTTAGGAAAGCAATCTGTAAATATTTGGAGTACACTCATATATTAAAATGATTATCTAAATTTAGAATGTTAGGCATTTTTATTATCTCTTAGATTAATGCATGGGATAGTTTTAGATTATTTCAATTATTGTTTTCCCTTTTGAATTAAATCTATTTCTTCTATTCAAAAAGAGTTTAAGATTTCACCCTATTTTTCAAAAACTTTAAATTCTATCATAGCAGCTATCGATTAAATAAATGGAATTTGTAGCGGAGTTTTCACTATCTAGTTCGAATGGGCAAAATACTCCAATGCTAGCTGCACAAAGCAGAAATCAGGAAGGAACTTATCATAATACTAAGTGAGAGTTAGAATAGGAGACTTTGAATATCACATATGGTGAACTCTAAAAGCACTATCTCTTTTAACGTTGTTTTAGCACAAGATTGTTTTGCATGGCAGCATATTGTAAATGTTACATGATTCCCAATATAGCATCAAGCTGCAGCTCTGGAAAAGCTTCTATTTATATATCTCAGAAACAATTTTATCAGGAAATGTTTTGGCCCTTCTGACCACCTTTCTCATAACCTTCATGAGAGTACCTTCTCTGCAGTGACATGGGGTATGACCTAGTGCTTATTTGTTACAATACATTATGAAATGATTTAAAAATATAATCAGGACTTAAAAAGGGGAATGTAGAATTACTACCGACTGCTGTAGAACCACAAACTGAGAGATCTGAATGGAGATACCATATTTATTTAAAATAAATCTTACCCTGCTGTGGGATCTTGAAGAGCATTCAGCTTTGTGTTTGTCAGTTCCTCTAAATTTTGCCTGACTGTTGGTTCTCTTAAGTAAAACTGAAGTTAGCTTCTGAGGTATAAGGGTAAATTTGTTCCAAAAAAGTCACGTTTTGACTTAACAACAGTACGAGAAATGTACACCATTATGACACAGTTATCAGTAAAATCTGATGGATTCCTGATAACTGCAATTTTACAAGAAATGTAAACATAACTTTTATTTAAGATAAGTGCTTGCACCAACATATGTTTCTGAGTCTTTTTCCCTTTACTGATTTATGTTTTTCTTTGTTTTAGAGTGAATGGTCTAAGGATCACACGTCTTTGTGATTTGGGGATGATTTGAATGGGTGTGAAAGAATATCTAAGAGCTTGGAATTTTAGTTTCATCAACACTGTGTGAAATAAAACATTTAAAATATATCAAACAGAACTGAAATATTCCCATAGATTTTTACGTTTAAGCCCTGATGATTAAAACTAAGCAAGGGAAAAGATATCAAGGGCATAAAGAGTTAAATTCTGAGCCCAGTTTAGATCAAATGTGCACGTGCTAGATATTTCCAAGGAAAAATGTGTGCCTTATGCATGGAAAAACATTTGGGAAGAGAGAGTAAACAAGAGGAAGAAACCATATGGGAAGAAGGGCTGTTTGATGTATGCACCAATAAAATTTTAGTATGTGTTATAGAAAGTGCATAAGAATTATTATAATAAGCTTGGTGCTCAGGTCCAGGTAAACTCAGGTCGAGAGTAGGTCAGCTTGATACCTTTTTGGTTTTTGCTCCCTGTTCATCTTTTCTCCTAGTGAGTTCATTGGACTATTATTATAATATTTAACATTGTATTAAGAGCATTTCATGTTGCAGGCATGTTTTAATGTATCAACTCTTTAAATCTTTCTCGCAAAACCTATGAGGCAGAAACTTTTTGAGAGATAAAAAAATAAATAAAGCATGTGAGAGTTGGAGTTCTTTGCCCAAGATAAAATGGCTATAAGTGTTAGTCTAGATCCAAAGCCCGTTTCTTCACCACTTACACCAGAATTCTGGCTGCATGCCCTACTTAGTGGCAATGACTGCAAGACCATGAAGGGGCTCCTGCTGCATCTTTTTGCTTATTTTTTTTTATTTTTTAATTATATTTTATTGATTATGCTATTACCATTGTCCCATTCCCCCCCTTTATTACCCTCCACCCTGCATACCCCCTCCCACGCACATTCCCCCCTTTAGTTCATGCCCATGTGTCATAAGTTCTTTAGCTTCTACATTTCCCACACTATTCTTGCCCTCCCCCTGTCTATTTTCTACCTACCATCTACGCTACTTGTTCTATGTACCTTGTCCCCCTCTCTCCTCTTCCCACTCCCCTATTGCTAACCCTCCATGTGATCTCCATTTCTGTGTTTCTGCTCCTGTTGTAGTGGTTTGCTTAGCTGGCTTTTGTTTTAGGTCTGGTTGTTAATACCTGTGAGTTTGCTGTCTTTTTAGTGTTCATATTTTTTATCTTCTTTTTCTTAGATAAGTCCCTTTAACATTTCATA
>PVKU01010712.1:0-49575 GCA_004027475.1 Anoura caudifer | reverse complement strand
TAACCAACAGGAAACGTAGCGAGGCATCGCTTCTGAAATCAGGTTATGAGATCTCTGACATCTGTGTGCCGGTATTCTCCCTACAGCGTCTTCTTGACACTCGCGCCCTGATGAAGCAAACTGTCATACTAGAGAGGCCACTTGGCACAGCCTCTCGCCAAAAGCCAGCAAGGGCACAAGGCCCTGAGGCCCTCTGTCCTGCAGGCCTAGGGAAGTCAAGTCCTGCCGACAAGCACGTGAGCTTGGACCCAGGTCCCTCCCCGGTCGAGCCTCCAGGTGAGACCCGTGTCCTGGAGGATGCTGATGGCAGCCTGTGCGGGACCGTGCACCCGAGGGCCAGCGAACCCATGGCTGGATTCCTATGAGACTGTGAGACAGTCAGCGTGGGTCGTCGTCTTAAGTTTGGGGGTAACATTTTGCAAGGCAAGCGAGAACTAACACAATGGTGCCTAGTCTGGCTGCCGAACTAGACCCTGAGGAGCTCAGGGTATGAATCGCCTCCGTGTCATCTCCAAAGTCATCTGAGGTGAAGCCATCCCTTCACCTGTCCATAATCTCTGTCCCCGCCACGCAGAGGGGACGATAATGCTCTTGACTGGGTAGGGTTGGGGGCCCCAGGAAGCAGACACTCGATACAAAAAGCTCACGTTATTCCTGTAAAGAAGCTGTTAGCGGCAAAGAATTAAAACAGTGTCTGAATAAGTACATGTTGTTAAAGGAAATCACCCGTCGGTTCCCACTTCCGTGCTTTTGCTCCTGTGGGCCCCCTTGCTGGCCCCTCACACTCCTTTCTGCAGAGTGCCTTCCACACCCACGGCTCACCTCTGCAGGGAAGCCCTCCTAAGCATGCACGTCCCCAGAACATCTCTGTGTGCCTCTGCTCACTGCTGTCTCCGGGGAGACCCCCCTACCCCCCGCCCACACACGAGATGCACACCCCTGGAGGACCGGCCTCCCCTGGCCTCCCTGCAAAGTGCCAGCCTGTACCTCACAGAAAAAAAACGCTCCATCAGCTGAATTCAGTGTGGACTCAGCCCCATTTGGGTCACTGACAAGTCCCACCACCAATGTCTGGAGTCCCATCTCCTCTGATTGCAAATAAATCCCCGTGGCCTCCTGCACAGGCCCAGGGAAAGAGCAGGGACCCGAGGTCCACCAGGCCCGGGCTCCCCTTCCTTCCTGCCACGGACAAGCTGAGTGACCTGGGACAAGTCAGAGCATCCCTCAGAGCCCCAGTCTCCCCTCCAGAGGAGTGGGAGCAGCAGTGTCCACCTGGGGGCAGGGTGAGGGGCGACCAGGTTCAGCACAAACTCAGTCCTGCACACAGTAGGTGCTCAGAAAATGTCAGCCCTGCCCCTGCAAAGGCAGGTGCACTCTGTGTGCTCATCCAACTCAGAGCTGAGACTCTAAGACGCTTTGAATGAATCCTTTGTCCAGCAGGCTCCGAACACCCATCCCCCCTCCCTCCGAGGCCCCCGCCCAGCCTGGAGCCCACCTCAGCCCCACTCCTCCTGATGTAACTTGTGAAGAATTTGGCAAATTTTGGGGCAGCCATACTTTACATTCATCATATAAAATAAAATTTCTAGGCCTTTCAAATTTTGTGTTTTTATTATCCCCCAGAGAAATGGCTGCGTTCAGCAAAGGTCACACATAAAACACCCCATAACAGACAGGAAGAGGAGGCAAGGACTCTATTAAGGAGCAGCTGCCATTGATTAGGGGACATCACAGCTCCCTGCCAAGGAGCACATGCTCTGCCCTCTGCTGGGGCTGCAGAGCCCAGAGCGACGCACTCTCCCCGCCGACTCAGAGACGTGAGATTTAGGCACTTCAAGCGGGACCGCTCCTCCCAGCAGTGCTGTGAGCTCTGACTATGGAGCGCCTGCCTCCTCCGGCCCCCCAGGCCCTGCCCAGTCCACAGTGTTATCCTCCCTGCTGCAGGACAGGGGACACGTACACTGAGAGGTGAAGGGACTCCCTCAGATGGCACACAGCAGTAAGAGGAGGGGCTGGGATTTGAACACAGGTCCAGCTGGTGCCAAGGCCCTAGCTCCTTGCCCCCACTCTCCTGTGCTCCTTCCCACAAGGCAAAGTGAGCAGAGAAATCAGCCCGATCCTGGTGGATGCTCACCAGGCTTTAGGTTCAGCCTTGGTTCCTTTTTGAGTACAAGCCTAAAAAACAAAAATACCAAAAAAAATTTTTTTTTATTAATTAGTGCAACCAACTGTGTGTTTAGCTGCATGATGCCCCAGAGCGCAGGAACCTGGAGAACGGACCTGAAATAGTCCTCTCCTCACCTCAGGGGCAGCACAGCCCACCTGGCTGAGACCAGCTACCCCCTCAACCCCTCCCTCCAGCCAACCTCTTTCCTGCTCAGAAAAAGGGACTTGGGGGACAGCAGGCCATGTGGATCTTGTTCTCTGTATTTCTGTACCTTCGCCATCTGTGTTCTGATACCACAAAGCCGGGGCCACGAGTGACAGGATGGATGACAATCTGTGCTCCCCGCACATGCCCCAGAGGCAGCCCCTCCTCCCAGCCCAGAGCTCGCGGGTACTCAGACTCCCTGCCCAGAGGTGAAAGGACGTCCCAGACAGAGCAAGAGCAGGTGGTCTGGCCCAGGTCTCACAGGAACCCTGAGGGGCCGTTGGTGCCCCTCCAGATGGTGGCTCTGACCTGCCCTCCAGGGTATACCCATTAATACCTGGTCCCTGAGTGACCACAGGGGAGGGCCAGGGGGACCTGGGGGACGTGAGAGTCAAATGAGTCATACCCACACTCTTTAAACTGTCTGACCCCCTTCACGGGCACAGGACAGACATGGCTGTTCACAGGAAGGCTGGGGTCACCCATGGGCTGGGAATGTCTGCACACGCTCTAGGGAAGGCCGGGACAGCCAGGTGGGGCCAGCCTGGATGCATGAATGAATGAATGAATGAATGCACCGAAGAGGTGGAGCAGGAGAACTGATGGGGAGAGTAAATCCACACCCCACTAGACAATGCAAGGATTGAGAATGGACGGCGTGAACTGGAGAGCAGGAATGAGTAAACCCCTGAGGAATGAAAGACGACGGAGGGGGACTCCTGCGGGCTGCAGCAACGGGAGCTCTCCCTGCGCTGCCCCGTTCCGGCTGTGCAGCTGCCCTGTGGGAGAACCCCACCACCCCCCTCCCTGCATCCAGGAGGGACATGAGGCACAGAGAGCTTAGGTGGCTTGCTCCATGTCACACAGCTCATGGGAGCAAAACTGAGATCCCAGCCCAGACCCTCACCCTCACCAAGCGCCTCAGGCTGCTACCCAGATCTGCCAGGGCCGGGCCTTGGCCCAGGCTCATCAGGAGACTTGGCCTCCTTTGCTTCCCAGTTGACGTTTGAAGTGAACTTAGTAACATCCAGCTCTTTATGTCAGAGTGAAACCCAGCCAGATCCTTCCGAACTGCTCCAGTGTCCCGGCGCTGGGTTTCACCATCAAATCGGTCCCTGTGGCCCGGGCTGGGTGGGGCTGGAGGCAAGCAGAGGCATCTTTTCCAATGGTTGTCTCTGATGCGCCTTTGTTCGACTTTCCTGCCCCTGCCTGGCTGCTGATGGGCTCCCAGGAGGCCGGGCGGCTGCACTCCGTGCCCGGGCTGAGGCCGGATGCCAAGTGGGGGAAGGGAGTCTCCACAGGAGACTGCCTCTGCCGGCTGCAGCTCCCAGCACCCCCACCCCACCCTGCTGGACAGAGATCCAGGGCCCCACTGCCCCCCAGACCACTCCCAGGGCATTACTGGGCATCCTTTCCTCATGGTCATTTCCTGTCTACCTCTATCCCTGATGGGTCCCTCCTCAATGAGGAGAACAGGTAGAATTCTTCTCTTGCTCATTTTGGTGCATCACAGAGGGTTGAGGTGAGCCCAATGGCCCCATCCCATTCCCACGTCCTGGTGCCCAACTCTGCCCCAGAGAAAGACAGACCCCAGAAGGAGCAAGCTGTACTTGCCTAGGTTAAGCCTCTGTGTTTGACCAGTTCACATGGTCACATGTTCAGCTCTGAGGAGAGGCTGAGAGGGATCACGTAGGAGCAGATTTAGGCTCAGCATCAGCACCTGGATGTGTCCAATGGTGGGGCAGATTCTCCAGCAGGTGGTGAGTTCCCCATCCCTGCAAGAGTTCAAGTTATTACAGTGAGAGGCTGCTTCCTGCATAGCGGCAGATAGGGGAGCGGTAGGTGGACTGAGGTCACTCCCTGTGCTAAGATTCTGACTCCTGGATGTCTATTCCAACTCCGTGTTCCTCCAGACTGATTCTGTGATTCCAGAGGTCCACTGAGCTGTGGGAGAGGTTCCAGGTCTTCTCCAGAGATCCCGTCACTCTGAGACTCTCGGGCCGGTGAGTCCAGAATGATTCTGATTCCAGAATTCTAGGATTCTGTGAAGGGACCAGATGCCACGCCCCCACTCAGCACCCCATCAGTGCCTCTGCCCCTGGCTACTCGCTCACCTCTCACCTGCCTGTTTACATCCCCCCTCAACCACCCCTTTGGGAGGAGCGTCTCACAGAGGGATGACCCTTCCAGAACCCTGTACCACCAGCACCTCCTAATCAAATGAAATCTCTTCCACCCTCCTCCCTCAGCCAGGGTCATGTGACGTGTGTGGCAGGTACTCCAAAAGTGCTGGCTGAGTAAATGCAGGCGCAGCAGTCACACAGAGGAAGAAAGGACATAGGCAATCACGGGGATGTGAACATGTGTACACCTGTGTGAGAAAGGGGTCCGCTGCACCCCACCTGTGCCAGGCCAGGCAGCAGGAAGCAGCTGAGTCAGGCCCTCCTGTTCCCCATTCCTGCCGCGTAGATGGAAAGGTGTGGCCAGGATGCACACAGAAGGGAGAGGGTGCCAAAGAGAAAAGAGTGGGGGTCCCTGCTGGCACCTCTGCAGTGAATGCCAGGCCCTAGACTAGGGAATATACATGTTCACTCAATAAGCATGGCCTACTGTGTGCAGGCCCTGTGGAGGTGAGCAGGACCCATTGGAAAATGAAACAGAGCCCCCTGCCCTCAGAGGGCTGCCCTCAGAGGGCAATAGGATAATAAACAGGAAAAAATAATACATAAATAAATTATATAGACAGACTCCTGGGGGGGGCACGGAAAAGCAGGGACAGGGTTTATAATTAAATAAAGTGGCTGAGGAAGACCCTTTGAGAAGGTGACCTTTGAGCAAGGACTTGTCCTCTTGGTTCACCTTCACCGCATGATGAGAAAACAGAGGCTCAGAGAGGTTGAATACATGCCCAGGGTCACACAGCATGAGACAGAGGCAGGACTCCTGCCCACTCTTCCGCATTCTGGGCCCTCACAGGCATCACCTGGCAGGTGGCTCTTCACACCACCATGGACACAAGGACGTCATCATCCCCACTTCACTGGCGAGGAAATGAAGCCAGGTAACCAGGGCCACAGTGTGGATGGCAGAGCCAGGACTCGACCCCAGGCTCACCAAAATGAAAAGCCCCTGGTCCTCCATGAGCTGTCACTGGAAAGGAGGCCACCAGCCCCAAGGGGGCCTCCAGCAGCCCCATGGGGGCTGTTCCCGGGGACCTGTCCAGATGGTAAGCCACACCCTCGGAAAACAAGTTGAAGCTGGTGTCAGCGGTAGCATGACTCATTGTGGGAGGATCAGGAGGACCCTCTGAGCCCCGAGCTAGGCCCCGTGTCTGGGCTTGGAGGCAGCTGGCATTTGATCCAGGGCCCAGACAACCACTGCCTCTGATGTGAGAAGACAGACACCTTGTGAAGTCGAGCCGTCAGGGAACAGATCAGACCCTTGCAGCCTCATTAGCCCTCTGGCCTGATTTCCTCTCCCCTTCCCTGGGAGCTCAGGTGGCTGCCATAGCAACCGTGCAGACAGCTGAGGATCCACAGGCAGCTCCTGGGACTTTTTCCCCACCTAAAGGAGAGAAAAAGGCAACTGGGCCACGAGGGACAAACAGGCCTGTGTCCGAGCCCCAGCTCTTCCCACTACCAGCCGCTCCTGCCCTCCGAGCCCCACCTCCCTCTTCTGTGAAATGGGCCATTGCTGTGCCCACGTCCTGGAGTAGTAGGAACGCAACGCCGAGCATGCGGAGCACTCAGTGGGTCAGCAGTCACAATTTTTGCATTACGCAACACGTGCTGGAGTGCGTTTTGGAGATATTCACCCTGATGACATGCCTGCTGCGTGCAGGTCATAGGCCGAGGCGTGTTGCACAGCAGCACCTCGCCGAGCCTTCGGCAGAAGCCTGGGAAGCAGGACGCATTCAGCCCACTCACAGATGGAGGAGGAGGCTCAGAGCAGAGGGACTCTCCTGGGCCAGGTGCTGGAGCAGGTCTCCCACCCAGCAGGGTGGCCAATCAGAACTGCCCCCCGGGGGTCCCTTTGAAATGCAGGCTCTAGGGCACCCCACCCATTTGAACACTAGGAGACCCCTCCAGGGGGATCAGCTGACAGCTTCCAGGTCTTCTCCAACCTCCTCTTTCCTGGAGTCTGAAAACCCAACATCCAGACAGATACCAAGACCAGGACCATAGATGGCCTGGCTTGCTGCCCATACAGTGACTCACCGATCACCAGGTCCCTCAGCTCTCCCGAGTGCTCCCAGGTGTCCTCACACCCTGGACTGGGGTGCTGGTGAATCCCTCTGTCCCACCCCTGCTCACTCTCTAGACCAGGGGTGTCAAACTCACTTTCACCAGGGGCCACATCAGCCTTGCAGTTGCTTTCAAAGGGATGAAATCATTTTAGGACTGCGTAAATGTAACTACTCCTTAACAGTTAAGGAGTTGAAATTACATTCAGCCCTTTGAAGGGAAGTTGATGTGGCCCCCAGTGAAAATGAGTTTGACACCCCTGCTCTAGACAGTGCCCCGCAGAACCCAGGCTCTCAGTCACTGTCACCAAGCAGGGCAGCCACTCGTACTTTACAAGGAGCAGGAAAGACAGAAAGGAGCCACTTTGGGCCCTGTGAACCTGAGGGGACAATGGGAGGGGACACGCTCTGACCTGTTCATACGTTTCCGTGAGGGAAGAAAGGACAGTTCCCAATCTGGAGATGCTATTGCCTGAGGCCCTGGTGGGACACCTGTGACCTGAGATGTAGCTCCTGGGGCAGAAACCCAGCGAAGAGGCTGAGCACCTGAGCACCGACAGGCACTGGCCCTGAGCTGGGCACTTACAACCATCTCATTTCCATCTCCATGCCCCAGTGAGGAGGGAACTGTTCTCCCCATTTCCTAGGTGAGCAAACTGAGACCCGGTGGGGCAGCCACAGGCCCGCAATTCACACTGCACGTCAGGGACAGGGCCAGGACTCGCCCCAGCTCTTTGGATTATGGAGTCTGCTTTCCCTTTATGGCATTTTTTGAGGGCCCCTCAGATAGCCCTGCTCGGGCTTCCCAACACCTCCGCTGCCCTGCCCAGGACATAGCTTACTTGTGCGGGGAGAGGCAGGCTCTGGGCACCCCTGCATGTCCTCACTGAGTGACAGGCTGCACAGCCTAACCATCCCGATGCTAAGCAGCTCCTCTGACCAGTCGGGTACTCCAACGCTGGTTACAATGACCATGGGTGACAGCTGGGTGACCACTCACCCCCCAGGGGAGAGGCCTGGCTGCCTCGCAGCTTGCTACAAAAAGTGCTGGTCCCTCGGCACTGAGTCCTTGAGCTGTAAGGCACCCACTGGGTGTGCAGTCTCCATCTGGACTCAATGCTGCTCCTGGTGCAACTCGGAGCAGGGCGCTGGCGCTGCAGTGCCCTTGCTGTTGGCTGCGCTGTGCCTCGTCCGCTCCTCGGCTCTTGTTCCTCCAGTCTCACCTCCTCTCAGCACCTATGGAGCAGCCTCAAGTCAACCAGCCGGCCCTTTTGGCCATCTCTCCTTCGCAGCCCTCCCCATCCCTAGTAGGTTGGAGTTCTTTCCTGACAGTTGGGGGCATTTACTATGTGATTTGAGACAAAAACTTGGCCATTTGCAAATAGGAACCATCAAGGGTGGGGAATAGAACGTACTTCCTTGGAATGCTCCCATGCAGCTCCCACCTCACCCTCAAGAGTCAGACTGGACCAAACACCCCCCTGGCAGCATCTGGGCAGCTTGAGGCCACGGAGAGCAGAGATGGTCTCAGGGGACCTTCTCACAGGCATGTTAGAGTACAGGGTTGGGAGGGTGGCCCAGCTGGAGGAAGGAGCTGCCACCCACTCCAGACTCTTCTGCAGGGGTGTCAAAAGGGGTGATTTTGTCTGCGCATGTGCCTCAAGTGACAGGGATGAAGCCAGTCCTCTCTGATCGTGCCTGTGCTCTCCTTCCAGGCCAGGGATTGTGCCCCTCCGTCCTAGACCATGGAGACCTCTTCCTGCCGGCCACTGCAGGCCCCCTGCCTTCTCTAAAACACAGCCCACCAAAGCCCAAGACAGCCTTGAAGCTCACCTTACCCGGTCTCCAGAACCCACTGCACAGATGGGGAAACTGAGTCTCGGGCTCACCTGATGGCAGCAAAGCACGGGTAGAAATAGCAGGAACTGAGAGACAGAGGCCTGCCTTCTGATTCCAGCGGCAGCGCGAGTGCCCTGAAGACCTGCATGTCCCTGAGCCTCCTGTGACACCTGTACAGTGGCCACAACCCGCCCTCTCCGCACCTAGCCCAGTGCCCTGCATCTGTCTGCCTGGTTCCTGTCTCTGCCAAAGGAATCTGTAAAATGATGTGGATGTGAAGTGTAAGTTAGAAAATCCATGTAAAGCCCCCAGCACATAGTAATTGCCCAAGCAATGGTAGCTCGACAGAGGACCAAGGCTGCCCAAATCCCAAGATACTTCCCCCTAGTGAGCAGAGTGGGCCCCTCCCAGGCCCACGAGCCTGGCGCCCAGCTCTGAAAAGGAGGGAGGTGCATCCTTGCAGCACAGAAGCACCCCCACCCCCGCTCATCTTCTCCCGTATCTGCTGTGTTTGCGTATGGAATGGAGGGGGCAGTTGAGTCTCCTCTGTCCCGTGTTTCCCAGAGCATTGGTCCAGGAAATAATTGTGCAATTAGAAGAGGGGAAATGCAAAAACAATCCTCTTATTAGGACTGTGGACCCCCTCTCCTGTCCCCCACCCGCGTTCCTTCCCTGGTAAATCCACTAATGAACTGTAATTGCAAAGACACAGCCCTTATTGAAAGCTGGTAACCAATTCACTGTGGATCAAGAGACTCCCATTGTCATCTAAGACCTAAGGAAAGAAAGAAAAAAATCCTAATTAGTTTAGCCCTGTTTATCTATACAAAAATAAAAAAAACAAAAAATATTTTGGTTGCAAAGCAATTTGCCGTCTGCCAGCAGACCATGACTGCCTTGGGGAGACGCTGGCTTTCCTTTTTCTGGAACTTGTTTATAACCTTCTGTTAATCAAACCCAGATCTGAGAGAGACGTGGGAATTACATGGAGAGGGTGGATTGCAGGAGGACCTGGAGCAGATGCGGGAGCATTGTGATGAGTTAGCGGCAGGAGTTTGGGTTTGAAAAACCAACAGACACCAGCCCCTGCCTGCCTCGGAGCCTGGCAATGTGGTTCTTTTAGACTTGGGCCCCTCACAAAAAAAGACACAGTCCCAGCAGACCCAGGCCCAGATCCAGAGCAGGCTGGGTTCCCTAGAAGCAGAGGGAGATGAGAACCCATGAGCAAGTGGTTTACGGAGGGTGCCCTCTCAGGGGGGTGGGATCCAGGGATGCAGGGGAGGGAGAAGAAGGGACAGGCAAGGATGTAGCCTCAGCCGGAGCCCCAGGGAGCCATGGGACACATATGGCCCCACCTGGCTGTGCCCCCCCATCCCACTGGCAATGAACCAGGCCTTTTGCATTTGTGTCAGCTGGTCTTTGGTTGCAGATTGCCCCACAAGGAGTACAACCTTCTAGGCATTTCCAGCTAGTAAGCAGTCAGCTCCTTTCAGCTGAGGACAATTCTCAGAAAAGGGTCCCACCATGGGCTGTTCTCAGTCAACACTCATCGCAGCCAGAGGATAGGTGTGCTGACCTGGCGCTGGGTGTGTGGGTGGGGCCCAAATTCTACCACTTCCGTCCCTGACTCCACTGATGCATCTGATGGTTCTGCTCACCCAGCTTGCGCACTTTTCTTGGGGAACCGTTGCATAGCCTCGCCAGTCCTAGGAGTTCAGCAGAAGGCACTCCACCTCCAGACGGAGGGGTGGGCTGAGCCACAGGCCTAACCAATCAGAATCTCACATCCTCCTCACACAGTGATGGATACAGGGAAGACCCAATCAGAACCAATGGGATTGAATTGTGGGAATGGGAATGACCACACACTTGGTATTGACGGGGTGTGAGTATAGAGCTGTGGGCAGTCTAGGCCAGCGGTCTCCAACCTTTTTGGCACCAGGGACCTGTTTCATGGAAGACAGGGATGGGGTGGGGGTGGGCAGGGACATAGGAGGCAGAGTTCAGGTCTCTGCTGAACTCTGAGCCTGCTGACTGCCTGGAAGAGGGTGGGGGAGAGAGGAGCACAACTCTGCGCCTAGGGCTTGGCTGTCATTATCCCGGGCTCAGGCCCACTGGGCTTGTTGATAACGGCCTTGGTGTTGAGTTGGCTTAGGAATCAGACGCCACTTTTCAAGGCTAGTTGATCCCACAGGTCAGTTGGTCCACCCTGTGAAGCGGATTCCCACTTCCATGGCCGCCATCCTGCTGGGAGCTTCTGCAGATACAGAGGCAGGGGAGCCCCTCTCCTCCTCGTATTAAGCACCGTGGACCAAAGGGGATTCTGCGGGCAGACGCTGGCACCCTCCCCCACCTCTCCCACCCCCTCTCCTTCCGAGGCTGCTCCAGCACATTAAATGATGAAGCAGCCTCATTACTGAAGCCTCCGGCTCATTAGCAGGCAGCTGGAGGGGCTGGGGGACCACTGAGGAGAGATGGGGGTGGGTTGGTGGGAGCAGCGGAGCCCAGGCAGTAGTAGCAGCTGCACAGCGCTTTGTGCTGAGTTTGGTGTGCTTGGATCGGTGTGCAGACATCCTGAGCTTCTCTCTTTTATAATCGCTCACGATCTCATTTGGGATTCGGGACTTACCACACTGTGCTGTCGTTAGAAGGGTCCCCATTTCAGGCTGTGGGCACGGGCACAGAGAGGGGGAATGTCTGACCTTTCCCTCCCTCTCCCTGTCCCCTTCCCTACCTCTCTCTCTCTGTCCCTTCACACTCTCCTCCTCCCCCTCCACCCCTTCTCCTCTGTGTTCTCCCAATTCTCTCAACCCCTCTCTTTGCTCGCCTCCTTTTCATTCCCTCCTTCCTCCTCCTCCTTCTCTCTGAGGATGATGGTTAAGGTCACAGCCACGGAGGCCTATCTTTACCTGCCCCCAGAGTGGTCTCTGGCTCTGCCCTGGGCCGCAGTGAGGGTGATGCGCAGAACCTTTGGTGGGAGGGGGGGAGGCTGGGAGGAGGAGGGAGCACTGCTGTAGGGACAGAGGCCATCAGAGCAGCCTCCCCATTTACTGAGCACCTGTTGTGCGAGAGGTGGGATGCAGTGACTGAGAGGGACACATCTGGAGCCACACAGATCTTAGCTGTGTGACCCGAGGCTAGTCACTCACCCTCTCGGGGTGTCTGCTTCCTCATCTGTAAAGTGGGGTTGATGCCGTAGGGCTGCCGTGACCACTAAAGGTGTCCGGGCGTGTGGCCCACTTGGTGCTGCGCCCGACTCCTGAGAGCGCACGGGCAGTGCTGGCTGGCAGTGTCTGCATGAGCTGGGCCCGGTGCCAGGAGCTTTTCATATACCATTTCATTAAATCTCTTCTCTTTACAATGCAGTTTTCCATATGTACAGCAGCGTCTGTATTACACATCTTTCTATCTGCCTGTCCAGCTATTTATGTACATTGTGAACCCTCAGTACACACACAACAAACCCCAGTGAACCGCAGCTTTCCATGCAGAACACACCAAGGGCACAGAAGCCCCCCAGGGCCCTGCTCCAACCGCATCCCTCACAGTCCTCTAGAGGCAGCCACGGCCTCACACACTGTGTTTTTCATTTCTATGCTTTTGGAAGAAAATATAGACTATTTTTATGCCTTTGGGTAGAAAAGGAAGTATTTACCAAAAGATAAAAAGTGCCAAACGCAGAGGAAATGATTGATACATTTGATTCCATTTAAATAAGGGGTTTCTGTTCCTCCAATGTCACTGTAAATAAACAAACTGGAAAATAAGCCACATGCAGGACCAGACACTATAACACATAAACAATACACGATTCTATCTTCAATGTATGAAGACTTTCTAGAAACACTGAGACACCAATAAAAAAAATGCAACAGGAAATTGGGTAAAAGACTTGAACAGGTATTTCCACCAGAACTCTGATGGCTCACGAGCCTTTGAAAATGTGTGCAATCTCATTAGCAATCCGAGAAATGCAAATTCTAGAACACTGCGGATTCCCATCGTACACCTGCTGGTCAGAGGAAATGAAGTTGCTGGCTCGGTGGAGAACAATGGGAACTGAAAGGACGCAGGCTCTTTGAAAATCAATTTAGGGCTGTTTGTAAAGCTGAATACACACCTACCCCCTCATTCAGTAGTTCTACTTGGAGAGGGTGCCCCAGAGAATCTCCTATACATGTGCGCTGCAGACTTGTACAAGAATGTTCTCAGCAGCCTCGTCTGCAAAAATGAAAACCCAGAAACAACCCAATCGATAGGTTTGAGTAAGTGAATGAATCTCCTAAGACCCTCCCAACTCCCAGACAGAAGCATAAGAGACCCCACACCAAACCCTGTGATCAGTGATGCCAGCAGAGGTGCGGGGGCTGGATCCACTCCTGCTCCCAGACAATCAGTGGGGCTCCCTGCCCACCTGACCGCTCAGAACAGACTCCAGCTGGCCCCTCCGGACGAGCTCAGTGTGGGCCAACAGGACCCACAGGGGTGAGGACCCTAGAAGGGGCCAGGGCCTCCCCAGCAGCTTCTCCACCTGATGAGCCCATTCCCACTCAGGGTCAGGGAGCCCCAACACGACCCCCCCAGCTCGCAGACTCACAGGACCTTCATTCAGAGGGCCTCCTCTCCTGCCTTCCTAGGTGCACATGGGTACGCTGAGGCCACAGGCAGGCTGGGAGGGAGGCCCCAGATTCCTAAGGTTCCGTTCAATAGTCTTCCCAGCTCCCCTGCGGGAGCCTCAACCCCTCAGCAGGCTCAGATGCCCCCTGGCGAGAATGTGTCCCCCTCCACACACTGATACACACACCCCCCCCCACCAGATTGCGTTACGGTGACCAATGGGCCCTCCCACCTCTCTATAGGATCTCCTCTCCTTTCTCTCTTCAGTAACTGAAGAGGTTGCTCCCCCACATCAGGAAACCCCTTGGAAACAATAGTTGGAGTTCTTTCCTCTTAAGGGACCACCATGTTCTTCTACCTGAACCTCCAAAGGGCTTTTAGCCAGCAGCCAGGCCAACCACCTTCCCCTCTGCTTGCAACAGAGTGAAAGAGGCAGAGCTTCCTGGGCTGGAGGCTGACAGAGACTTCTAAACGGCTCCTGAGCCCTCCGACCAGGCCAGGGTGGGGCCAGGGAACAAGTCACCGTCCTGGGCTGAGTCCTGAGGTAGGCTCCAGCTCAACCACCCCAAGGCAAGCTCCCCTGGCTCTTGACATCAGGTCTCAAGTCCCGCCCCAAACCCTCCCATCCTCCCAGACAAAGCCCCTTAATTACTCATCCTTCTCCAGGCTCTGCTGAGCCTGATCCTAGAGAGAGCTGTGCCTGAACTCCACCACCCAGACCCCCAGTCAACCCAAGAGTAATGCCTGAGGGGGAGCACTGGCTTTGATGCCACTGGGGACAGACCACCCACAGACCCAGTCATGGAGGACAGAGAGGACCCCCAGCAGAGGCCCAGGCCTTCCCGGATATACTTCCTCACATTGTAGGCTTTATCCTGAGGCCTCCAAGGGCCACAGAGCTGCCTCTCACCCCCGGGGGCCTGGATCTGGGTTGCTCTTGGGGAGCAGCGTGGGACACTCAGGCTCTGGTGTCAGGCAGATGGGCCCCACAAGCTGTGAAACCCTGGCTAGGCGAGTCAGCGGCCCTCTTTGGGCCTTAGTTTTCCATCTGTAAAATGGGGACGAACATGTCAGGATCAGATGAGGTCATGATTCAGTGCTTTGCATGGTTCCAGGCAAGGGCTTCAATCACAGACACACAGCAGCGATGGATACACTCTAGCACACCCCTGCTGGAGACGGTCATCCGGCTCCCCTGAGCCACGCCGTTCCCAGGCCCAGGCTTCCTCAGGGGGTGGTGACACGGGAGGAGTGGGCTGGCTGATAGGGACCTGAGTCATTCCTGGCTCTGCCACAAACTTGCCATGTGGCCTTCGGCAAGATGGTCCGTTTCTGGGCCTCGGTCTTTTCGTATGAAGACTGGCTGTATGCTGTGCTGCTTCTGTTTCACACGCTGGCTGACTCTCTGTGCCTCGGTTTCTCCCCCGAGCAGCGGGTAAGACCTGCTCTAGGCTGTCTCATGAGCCTGCATCCTTTAATCTGGATTAAGAATTTACTCAACTGTCTGAGCCCACCAGCCAGACCACAGGCTGACCACGCCCCGTGCAGCTGACCTTTAAGCCTTCCCAGATGGCTCACAAATTATGTCGCAGACATGGTCAGGATGAGTGAGGAGGGTGCAGTGCAGATCCGTCCCCAAGTAGGAGACCTCTCGGTGCACAGGTGGTCCTGGCAGTGCTGGCTGAATCCTGGGCCCATGTCCTGGCTAAGGTGGGGCTACTTCCTTCCCCCAGGCTTGGGATGGAGGCCACGGCCTCTGTCTCAGGACAACTAAACTGAGGCAGGAACAGGGCAAATGCTGCCCAGCACTGCAGGCGCCTGGCTTGTCTGGCAATTGCTCCACGACGCCAATGAGTTCAGTGTTTCTACCTGCCTGGGAACAAACCCCTGTCCCAGCACTGCAGAGGTTAATGTCTAAGTGTGACCAGGCCCAGGGGTACCTGACTGCTAGGCACTAAGCACCAACCGGCTCCTGGAGCTGCCATCGTGCACATGTGCACCCAGGCACGTCCCTGCTGCCTCCTCTGCTCCTCTGGCCTCCCCCGCCCAGGCTGCCCCATCAGGGACGTATTTCCAAGTGGGTCCCTCACCACGAAGGGGGTGGGAGGGGCAGCTGACAGTGATGCAGCCTCTACTGACGCAGGCATGTTGTCATCATAAAGTGATGCTCTCAACAACCCTCTGAGAGGGAGACGACAACATAAAGAGGAAAACAGAGCTCAGAGAGAGCAAGCAGTTTGCCTCTGTCATGCAGCCAGAGGTAGCAGTCAGGATTCAAATCCTGGGTCTGCCTCAGAGCCCACACGCTTCCCCTCTGCTCCATAGCGCAGCCTGAACCCCAGACCAGCAGGACCTCACCTGCGACATGACCGCCTTGCGGACGGTGAGTGTGGCCAGCCCCTACACAGCACATCCGCCCCTACTGCCTCCTTCCTCGCCCCCAGCATCCTCTGGGATGCGACGTGTCATCTCTGTCTGACAGATGAGGAGACAGAATCTCAGAGAGGGAAGGGATTTGCTCTAAGTCATCAGCTGGATGTCAATGGCGGAGCTGGGATTGGGGCCCTGGGTCTGGGTGACACCAATACCCCGAGCTTGGACAATGGGGGCTCTTCATCAGCCAGCCCTGCCATTCCCCACTGTTGATCCCCCAACCCCTTCCATTGACGCCTTCCCTTCCCTCCAGCTGAGAACCCTGGCTGCCCTCTGAGCCTGTTCGCCTCAGGGGAGAGCATCTACTGAAAGTTCAGTTCATCGGCTACAATTCCTGCGCCCAGGAAGCTTCGGTCGCATTCACTCTGCTGGGGAGGGAGAGGGCTTTTCAGATTTCAGGTGACAGGTTCTGGAAGGAGGAGCAAGCACTTTGGGTGGCAGCACAAAAGAGTAGCAAGTTAAGCCCCACAGGCCAGAGCCTCAGAGGGAGACCCGCTGGATGGGATTTCATATGTAAATGTGAATTTATCATTTGGTGCAAAGTTCTGAGATGAGATAAGAAAAACAAATCAATAGCTCAGGTCCAGAGGAGAGAGACAGGCCCTGACACGGGAGCTGCCAGGGAGTTGTGTCTGAGCCCACAAGGTGAGAAGCCTCTCCTGTCACCTGTCCCTCCACTCCTCCCGTACCCCTGGACCAGTCCCTTCCCAGCCAGGGCTCTTCTGGTGAGATGGAGGGCTCTGAAACCTGGCTAGCTTAATAAGAACAACAACAATGCTATTGGTAACCATGGAAATGAATTTATCAACAGATAAAAATTACCGACTCTGAACATTTTCTGAACACTCACTCTGTGCAACGTATTCACATAATCTTATCTTCACAACACGCTTATAAGGTTGGTATTATTGGTACCATTTACACAAGAAGAAATTGAAGCTTAGAAAAGCTAAATAATACTGAACCAGTGAATGGCAGCACTGAGATTTGAACTTCAGTTTATCTGACTCCAAAGCAAACATTCTTCTGTGCACATGGTCTTTTAGGTCATGTTAATAGAGGTATAGAGTCTGGCAAAAAGGGAGGTGAGACTCCTGACTGTGTGTCCTTATAAGGAATCAATATGCACCCTCATGGCCCCCTGGCCTGGCAGTAATGTCCTTCTTGCTACACGGGACTGACCTACACTGACAGGCAAGTAGTCCGGCAGCCTAGGCCAGTCTGATCTACCTAAGAATTATGTTATAAGCATTCTTTCTTTTTGCAGATTTCTCTATTCAGTTCGTCTTAGCCCAGGCCAGCTATCTCTTGCTCTAACAGAAGTTGCTATTTTCTTACCAATTTCACTGAGATTTCTGTGGATTACCTGGAGTTTCCCCTCTCTCTGCCATCCTTGACTGCCCCCCAGTGTATCTTTCAGGAAATGCATTCAGATGCTCATCACAGGAATTTGAACAATAGTGGCCTAAACGAATTGAAAATTATTTTTTCTCTCAAGAGAATTTTGGACGTAGGAAGTCCCTGGATGCTATGTTAGCTCCACATAGTTTGTCCATGTCCTCATCTGCTTCTTTGTTTTCGTGTTACTAGCCACGGTGCATGAAGCGTTCCAGACAAGAAGAAAAAGGGGAGAGAGGAAAGGAGCAAAGACAGTTCCTCCAGCTGCTAAGCACCCATCAGAGAACTTTCCTAAAAGCCACACTCAACACTTCTGTTCCGATTCCACTTAGCCATGCCGCTCTGAGAGGGGCGGGGTGGAGACTAGGAAATATAGCTTTTAAGCAGGACACACATGCACCTCCGATAGCTTTGCTTTAAAGACGAGAAGACAGGATTCTGAATGGCAATCTGCAGCCTGGGCCCCACCCAGCAACTAGGTTTTAAATAAGGACCTAGACATTCTGAGATTAGAGTTCTGGGCAGGGGCTGAATCCAGGAATCCTCATTGTGGGGAAGGGGGGGGCGGAGAGATCCCTTCATCCCCACCTCCATTTTAAAACGAATGGAAAATAATCGTTTATCCATAGACACACACTGCCGAAAATTGTCAAGCATAAAAAAATTTTAATATTAAAATTTTTGATAATCCCCTATGCAGAGATAACATCTGTTGGTATTTTTTGCATACATCCTCTGGGTTTTATTGGCAAAATTAGGAATTTACTTTATGTTCAGTTTTACATGCTGCTTTTATTTCCTGCCTTTGTTTGCTAGAAGCACTTTCCCAGCCAAATCATGGTTGCGGGCCTCGTTTTTAACGACCACACATCAGTGGGTGGTTGGGTGACTGGCGTAGCTGATCCATCGTGAGCCCTTCAGACAGTTCCCAGCATCTGGCGGTTAAACAACCTCGAGGACCGACTCTGCGCCTCCCTCTTCATCTCCATCTCTGATTATTTCCTTACGACAGGTTTCTGGTCTCACTGACGCAAGGGATACGGGCATGTTTCAGGCTTTTGATGAGGGTTGTGAAAGTGCCCTCCTGGGAAGCTGGCCTGGGTTCCACTCCTGCCAGGGGTCTAAGCGTGTCCTCAGATGTGTCTTTGACACCTCCCGCCCACGTCATTCAGTATCTTCCCAATTCAGCCTCCCGTCTCCTTTGAAAACAGTGGGGAAAGTTTATATTCTGAAATATTTATCTTTAAGGCATGTATTTATCTTTAAGTACTTTTAAAAGTCAATATAATTATTCTAGTCCCATTAAGTTTAATTTGCAGCAAATTATGCCTTCAGTGTGAAGTGGGGGGTTGCTTTGCCGGTTAGAGTGGAGACGGGGTTTGCGTGTTTACAATGGGAGCCGTGGATAAGAGCACAGGCTGGGGCAGCTGCACCAGGTCTTCTCAGAGGAGGGGGTACCCCAGCGGGAGCTTCTGAGACTTGGAGCTCTGGAATCCTGCCAGTGCCTGGGTCAGGAAGGTACCCCAGGGGGCTGGGAGGGAGAGGGGAGGAGGGCAGTGGCTGTCTGGTTTACGGGACACACCAGGGTTTGAATCTCCAGGGATCTGCAGAACTGAAAGGCAGCTTGGGTGGCTGCTGTCCAGCTGGGCTGGTGGCACATGTCACACCAGGTCCAATCCTGAGGCAGAAATAAGGATCTAGGTTCTTCTCCCAAAAGCCAAGTGGAGCAGTTGAAGGGATTTAGGCAAGAGTTACCTCTTAGAAAGCCCTCTGACTGCCTTCCGGAGTACAGATGGGAGGGATAGCAGGGAAATGGGGGGGGCAGGTAGTCCCCCAGTGAGGGGTGACCGCTGTGGCAGAAGCTCTAAATACACATGCCATGTCTCCTGGGCCAGCTCTGCACTCACCTGCACCCATGGTGCACAGTTCCCGGGGTAATGACCACTCCCCACTCAGGCCCTGCTCCCCTCAGCCTCTCTACCTGGGGGCTCTCCAGTGTCCTGGGGGCTTGATCGGCCAAGAGCAGGGCAGCCCAGAAGTGCCTCAGGCATCACTCCACCAGTGAGGGATGGAAGTGAGTGGATATTCCCGGCTTCCCTCTGAGGGGCAAGTCTGAGGAGTGTCCCACACACTTCCTCAGAGGGTCCACAGCAGACGGAGTAGCCCATAGCACTCTGAGTCAGCTTTTAGTGTTATTTTTTAAGTCCTCACCAAGGGACATTTTTCCTCATTGCTTTTAGAGAGAGAGGAGGGGAAAGAGAAAAACATGACTCAGAGAGAAGCATCGATTGGTTGCCTCCTGTATACACCCAGACCGGGGATCATAAGTGTCCAGACAGGAGGTTGCACATGCCCATGTCCAGGCTGGGGATGGAACCTGCAACCTAGGTATTTACCCAGACTGGGAATCGAACCCACAGCCTTTCAGTTATGGGATGATGCTCCAACTGAGCAAGACCATCCAGGGCTGATTCAGCCTTTAGGGCTTTCCTCCCTCCCTGCTGTTCCTCTCCTCACTGAGCCCCCTGGGATCACCTCCCACATGAACCACCTACACTTTGGGAGGAATTCGAACTCAGCACTGGTCACTGCAGAGCAGTGGGATGGACAGAACACAGGATCTTCTCGGGAGACAGACGGGCAGGGTTGTGATCAGCAGGTTGTGCTGAAGAGGAGAGAGAGGTCAGTGTGACCTAGACTGATCAGCTAGCAAGTGGTGCCCCTTTCCTAATTCATGTGTCAGTTTCCAAAATTTGCACCCATTTGTCTAACAACACCTTACTAAGAACCCTTTTCCATCACCCCAGTGTCTCTTGTGCTCATTGCCATCCATCCCCCTCCCAGCCCCTTTTTTCCACACTGTACATCCATTGCGCATGTTCCAGAATTTCATACATATGAAATCCCACGGTACGTAGCTTGTCTTTGCTCAGCCTAATGTTTGAGATCTATGTAGGTTTATGCTTATCAGCAGGTTATTCTTGTTTGTTGCTCAGTGTTAGTCCATTACACAGGATACATATAAATAAAGTTGCTATTAGTCTTTGATTTATAGATCAAAGTATTCAGTACTTAGAGGTATTTAAAAGTGGACTTTCTAGGTCGTAGAGTGGATGTATGTTTCACCGTGCAACAAACTGCCGATCTGTTTTCCAACATGCCCGTGTTATTCCATAATCCCTCCGGAAATGTCAGTCTTTTTCATTTTACCAATAATGCAGATCCCTGATCACTAAGAGTGTTGATCATTCTTTCATGTTTGTTTGGCCATTCGAGTCTCTTCTTTTTTTAATTGAATGCATGGGGGTGACACTGGTTGACAAACCATAGGGTTTTAAGCGTACAGATCTACAACACATCTGCACACTGCGTCGAGTGCCCATCGCCCAAAGAAAAGTCTCTTTCCATCCCCATCTGTCCCCCCTTTGCCCTCTTCCACCTCCTCCCACCCCTTGCCCTCTGGCTGTCACCATACTGTCATCCGTGTCTATGTGTTTTATGTCTGCATGTACAAGGTCTGTCCAGAAAGTATCCAGCCGTGCTGTGACAAATGGAGACGTTTATTGAAGAAGATACAGGAAACATTGTACATAGGACAGTGACGCCTCATTCCCCTTCAAAATAGGCAACTGGGGGCCTCATACAGTTCTCTGAGCTTCTCTTCCAGTGTTCAAAACATGGTCTTGATCTTGCTGTGACTTTGCCACGCCTTCTTTGGTGTGGAGGACCAGATGACTTCCATCGGGACGACTGGGCCTCGGTTTCCGGAGCACAGCTGTGGACCCACGATTCCTCTCCAGTTATGACTTCTGGAAGAAATCTCGTTCACTGGTAGCTGCTTGAATCAAGTCATTAGCAACTGCACCACGATGTTCCATCTGCTCTGGTGGCAGAAGCTGTAGAACTCATTTTGCCACAACACGTTTCATGCCAAGATCCTGTGTCAAAATCCCGGACACGGTAGTTTTTGGAATCCCAGATCAGCTCCTAGTTCTTGCACTGCCAGACACTGATCTTTGCTGACTGCAGCCCATACACATTCAACATTCTCAGGAGTTCTCCTTGTCGCAGGCCTTCCAGAACATGGGCCACTTTCAACAATTCCCGACCGTCTTTGAAGCATTTGTGCCACACTTGTATTTGTGCTGCACTATTGCGTTGTCCCTGAAAGCCTTCGGAATCATCTGAATAGTTTCCACAAAGGAATGTTCAAGCTTAACACAAAATTTGATGCAGATTCATTGCTCTACTTGCTCAGTCACTTTGAATGCAACAGCCACACAGTACACATGCTCACTCAATGGTGTCTACCACCCCCACTGACCAGTACAGTGAAGTCGTCATTGTTCACACATGCGCACTCCAGTCCACACTCCCTGACTGCGAGGTTACATCGATGTCGCACAAACTGTTCTCATATTAACAATGGCTGGACTTACAGGCAGACCTCGCATATATACATATATAGCTTAATATCTTCACATTTTCCCTTTTTCTAAAAAAAATTATTTCTTTTTAGAGAGAGAAAGGGAAGGGGAAAGAGAGGAAGAGAAATATCGATGTGAGAGAGAAACATGGACTGATTGCCTCTCGTAGGCACACTCCAAACCCGCCAGCCACATTTCACTTTACAGGATGATGCCCAACCAACCGAGCCACACTGGCCGGGGCTCTTCTCCTTCTTCACCCAGCCCCCAACCCCCTCCCCCGACCGCTGTCAGTCTGTTCTATGTACGTATACTTTGGTTTCTATTTTGTTTGTTAATATCTCTTCTAATAGGAAGTGTATGTTTTTAAGTCTTTTGCCCATTATTTTGACTCTTCATGATTGATTTCTGCAAGTTCTCTGTATATTCTGAATACAAGTCTTTTGTCAGATACGTGTCTTGTGATTATTTTTTCCAATCTATGGTTTACATGTTCTTATTCTTAATGATATCTTTTGAAGAACAGAAGGTTCTTATACTGATAAACACCAATTTATCATTTTTATGGCTATTATGGATAGAGCTTTTTTGTGTGTGTCTTAAGTATATCTACACTCAAGGTCAAAATAACATTTTGCAAAGATTTGTCTCTTATTTTATTTTTCTAGTTTTCATGGTTTGTCTGAAATTCATTCAATATAAGGTGCACATTAAGAATCTAGGTTCTTAAATTTTCCATATGGATACAGTTTTTACAGTACTATTTGCTGAAAAGATAATCCTTTCTCACACTGAAATATCTCTTAGTCTTGGCAACAGATATATGTGTGGGTTTATTTTGGGTCTCTCTATTCTGTTTTATTGATCCATTTCTATTCTTGCTTTGTCTTGATTACTGCACCTTCATAATCTCAAAATCAGATCTTGGTCTCCAAATTCTTTTTTTTTTTTTTTTTAATTCCAGAGAGAGAAAGGAAAGGGGGAGAGAGAGACAGAGGAGAAACATTGATATGAGAGAGAAACATTGATTGGTTGCCTCCTCTCCACATCCTGACCAGGGATGGAACCTGCAGCCCAGGTATGTGCCCTGACTGGGAGTCGAACCCATGACCTTTGGTCTATGGGCAACTCTCCAACAAACTGATCCAGACTGACCAGAGCCTCCAAATTCTTTTTAAAAATTATTGACTAGTGCAGTTTCTTCACATTTATGTATAATTTTAGAAACAGCTCATTGATTTCTATAAAAATACACAACACACAAACTTGCCATGGACGGTGTGTAAACAGTCTTCAGCTGTGTTCCGATACAAGTTTATTTACGGATGCTGGAGTTTGATTTTCATATGATTTTACACATCACGAATAGATTGTTTTCTATGGGGCCCATTTGTTCCTGGTTTCTCTGTTCTTCCATTCCTTTCCTGTTTTGGGTTAACTGAGTTTCGGTACGCCAATTTATCTCCTCTCCTGCTGCTTTAATTATACGTCCTTGTGTTATTATGAGTTCTCACTCTAGAGATTACGACCTGCCGCTCTCCCCTGGAGCTCCCTGCCCTCGCACTTGCACACACCCGTTCAGCAGCCAGAAGCATCCTTGGCTTATCTCAGTCGGACTTAATGCTACAGCGCTTCGTTGATACCAGGACCTTATAATAATACCATTGCCTTTACACTCATTCTCATTCATTGGCTGTCATACTCATATATTCTATTCCTGCCAGGGTTGTAAACTCCACAAAACCTTGTTATTTATTCTCTAAACGATTAACTAACTCTTACAGAACTGAAGAGAAAATTATTGTATACTTACCATTGACAGTGCTGCTTCTTATTTCCTGTAGCTCTGAAATTTCATCCCGCCCTGTTTCCCGTTAAACTGAAGAACGTCATTTAGAGTAGTTTGTCAAGTGGGTCTGCCAACAACACATGTTATCATCTTTTATTTATCTGATAATGTTTTTCATTCATCTTAATGTATTAAAAATGTTTTTGCTGGGTGAAAAATTCTAGCTTAAATGTTGGGATTTTTTTTCCTTCCAGAACTTTAAAGATGTTACATTGTCTTGAGACCTCCATTTACCTGACATAAAATCAGCTTTCCATTATTACCCTTGTTCCTCTGTATTGATGCTTCCTCCCCTCTGACTGCCTTTATGATCTTTTCTTCATCTTTGTATTGCAGCACTTTGATTACGCTGCGCCTGGATATGATTTTCTTTATAAACATCCTTCTTGGAATTCATTGGGCTTTCTGATCTGTGGGTTGCTGTATTTTATCAGTTTTTGAAATTATTTTCCTGATATTGCCTCAAATGTTTGCTTTTCTGTCCCATTCTGTCTCTTCTCTCAAAAGTCACTAAAGGCTGTTTCTTTATTTTCAACACTTTTTGCACACGGTCCCCCCCTATTATTAACATCTTAAATTAACCTGGTACATTTGTTATAATCAATAAACTAATATTGATTCACAACTGACCAGAGTTTGCAGCTTATTTGGATTTCCTTAGTTTTTACCTAATGTTCTTAATCTGTCCTGGAATCCCACCCAAGACACCCCATTACATTTGGCGGTCATGTCTTTTTGGGCTCCTCTTGTCTGTGACAGTTTCTCGGGCTTTCCTTGTTTTTGATAGCTTGACAATTTTGAGGCGTGCTGGTCAAGTATCCAATACAGCATTGGATGGCCTTTCATTGGAATTCATCTGACATTATTCTCATGGCAAGGTGGAGGGGCATGGGTGTTTGGGGAAGGGAGATCGCAGAGGTGAAATGCCACTCACATCCTGTCAAGGGCACAACTACCGACATGATTTATGACTGTTGGTGTTGACCTTCATCACCTGGCTGAGGCAGGGTCTATCAGGTTTCCCCATTTAATGTTACCCTTCCCCTGCCTTTCCATTCTACACTCTTTGAAAGGAAATTACTAGGAGCAGCCCACACTGACGCCATGGATGGGGGGAGGGATATCTTCTATCTCCTTGAGGATGGCGAGTATACACACACAAATTATGTGGAATTCTCTGACCAAGAGATTTAGATCTTCTCCATGGTTTATTAATTTATTCAATCATTTATTCATAGCAGTATAGACTCATAGACATTTATCTTATACTTCGGGCTCCAATTTAAAATGACTTTATTTATTTTATTGTTCAAATTTCTCAAGCTTTGACCATCTTATTCAATCTCTGGCCATCTTTTCAAGCTGCCCATCTCTGTGGGTTAGCATATTTATTACAGTTATTACAAAGTCCCTGTCTGCTAATTTCAACATCTGAGTCATCTGTGAATTTGTTCCATTGGCTGATTTTTCTCTTGGCTACATTTCTTCATTCTTCACATGTCTAGTCATTTTGTATTGTGTACTAGACACTGTAAAGATGCTTTCTAGAGAATCAACTTTGTCTCCATGAAGAATAACAAGTTTAGCTTTGGCCATCAGTTAAATTATTGTTGGATAATCTTTAACTTACGACTTCATTTTATGCTTTGTTTGGGCAGGTCTATTTCTGTTTTGTTCCTGATCTAAGGATGAAGCCCTCTATCATGAGATGGTGGATTTTGCTCCTGATGTGTGGCCCCCTTCTGGGGACTTAGTGGGATGACCTCACTCTTGGTTGAACTCATACTCCAAATTCTGTTTCCCCCGCATTGGGCAGATTCTGAAATCCCTTCTCAGCTATTTTGTCTTTCCAGCTATTGTTCTCCCTTTGGGTTCTTGGAAGTCTTGCCTGCAAAACCATCAAGAAGAAACATCTGGTAGCATAAAGGCTGGAAAGTAAAGGACAACAGATGAGAGAACTCCAGAGAGAGCAGGCTGGGCCGTGAGTGTGGAGCAAAGGGTCTCAGGAAACACCCTGGGGCTAAACATGTACAGGGCTGGTGGTGACTCAAGGCACAGAGGGAAACTTACATTGTGCCCAGTTTAGAAACAGGGGAGTGTGAGGTGCATTTCATTCATTTGTTTTAAAAATAGATTGAGTCATTTAGGAAAGTAAGCAGAAGAAATAGAAATCATCTGCCATCTTAGAGAAATGCCTTCCTGGGGATCCTGTGGCCTATGCAGGTGTTGGTTCTGCCTGTTCATTCCTGAGACACGTAATGTGCTTCACACCTGTGATTTTTGTCGGCCGTATAATATTCAACCCTCCAGACACACACTATGTCACGTAACTGTTCCCCTGCTGGACGTTTCTGACCACTGTCTGCTCTCAGTGCCCCATAGTGAACATCCTTGCATGTGAGCTGTGTGCGCAGCCCTGACTGTGTCCTGGTGGTACAATTGCCGGCACAAAAGCATGGGCATTTTAAGGGTTTTTTTAATATGCACTGAGACACTTACACACTCGGAGCTGGGTACTAGGGCCTTTTAGATGCAAAATTAACCGGGGCTCAATGAATAGAGAAATAAAGCTCATTATAGAACAGCCCCTTGTGTAGCTTTTCATCCTTGGATAATAACTGGCTGGTGTCTCCTGGGTGGACAATTGTGTTTGTTTGTGTGTGTGAGCGTGTGCATTTCCCACGCACCATTTCATGTCTACTATTCAACTACCCTGGGAGCTATACAGGATACGTAAAGAAACTCAGGCTCAGAGGGCATGTGTAGTTTAGGAAAAGGAATGTGAGCAGACATTTCTGGGTTGGAATCCCAGCCCTGATGCTGGGCAGGCTTTCCCAGTCTCTTCAGCCTCAGTCCTCTTGTGTTTAGAATGAAGATAGTGACCCCTGCCTCACAGGAAGGTAAAATGAGAGGACAGATGGAAAGTGTCCGATACACACTGGGTGCACGGTAGGTGCTCAAGCAATGGTATTTGCTGTCGTTGTTAGGAAGGTCACATGTCGAGGTCACAGAGGCAGAACTGAAACGGACCGACATCTCCTAACCACAGATGAAGCACATATTCCGGTCATCACCTGCCTTTGAACCACATGGCTAGACTGAGGAGGGAGGATTTTGGATTAATCTCCCTGTGGGTTTGTCATTGCTGTGTCCCCATAATCCTACCCTTCTGTGACTCCAAAAGGGAGAGAGGTCCCCAGCTAAGCCAACTTTAAGAATAATATAACCTGGGCTTCTTCTGGACAAGATGGCGGTGTAGGCAGACATGGGTCACCTCTTCCCACAACCACCTCAAAATTACAACTAAAAGATAGAATAACCATCACTCAGGAACATCAGAAATCGAGTTGAATGGAAGTTTGACAATCACAGAATTGAAGGAACTACATCCATCCAGACAGGTGGGGGTGGTGCAGATATGGAATGGGCTGGCCCCACACCCACGTGGATAAAAATTCAGGAAGGATGCCCCCAGCCCAGGATTCCAGCGCCAGGAAGATAAGTCCCCACAACTTCTGGCTGTGAAAACCAGTGGGGATTGAGTTGGTGGAGGAGGCTGCTGGAGCCCTAAGGGGGAAACCTTTTCCTTTTGGGGAAACCACACATGGACTCACCTACTCAGACTCGCTCCCTCTGAGCTCCAGCACCAGGGTATCAGCTCGAAGGGCACCAGTGGTACATGGGGGAGACTGAAGTGTCTGGCATCGGGGCAAGCAGAGGCCATTGCTCCTTTGCTGAGCCCTTCCCCTACAAAGCTGATAGTCCGGTGCCATATCTGAGACTCCATCTACCTGACTAACACTGTGTGGCCCACCTTGGAGATCCATAGAGGCTCTACTCAACCCAATTTATAGGCCCACCCAAGCTGCTTTTCCATAGGGATGGCTGATCTTGGCTCCTAAATCCTATGAAACAAGCAACAGCTGGCTTCACTGAGCCCTAGCGGAAGCAAGATTAATCACAGCTTGGCTTTACCTGGGAATCTCCAAGCCCAGCACAAGTAGCAGCCATCTCAGATTGCTTTACAGCTCAGGCAGAATGGCCCCGTGTAAAATGCAGGTGTGGGCTGACCTTGGCCTGCACCACCCTGGCAACCCCAGGACCAACGCACCCAGTGGACAGCTACAGACCATGTTGGAGCACCACCACCCTGCCCCTGCACAGCTGATGCTCCACAGAGGGTGGGGGTTGGTGGTCAGTGGTCACAGCCAGTCCTTGCAGCTGATGGTAAATCCCTTCCGTCAACAGCTCAACTAAGGCTCAACCACAAGAGGAGGGTATACTCAGCCCACATGAAGGGCACATCTCAAGTACCCAGCTTGGGTGATAGGGGAGGCTATGCCACTGGACCCTACAGGACACCTACTATATTAGGCCACCCTACCAAGACACGGAGTCAAAGCAGCTCTACCTAATACATAGAAACAAACACAGGGGGGTTGCCAAAACTAGGAGACAAGAAACATGGTCCAAATGAAAGAACATATCAAACCTCCAGAAAAAGAGCTGAACAAAATGGAGATAAGCAATCTATCAGATGAACAGTTCAAAACATTGTTTATAAGGATGCTCAAAGAATTTAGTGAGGACCTCAGCAGTATAAAAGAGACCCATAAGAAATGAAGTATATATTAATTGAAATAAAGAACAATTTACAGGGAAACAACAGATGAAGCAGAGAATCAAATCAATGATTTGGGACATAAGGAAGCAAAAAAAATATGCAAAACAAGAAGACAAATGAATAAAAATAAAAATGAGGATAGTATAAGCAGCCTCTGGGACAACTTTAAAAGGTCTGACATTCACCTCATCATAGGGGTGCCAGAAGGAGAAGAGAAAGAGCAAGAAATTGGAACTCTATCTGGAAAAAAAAAACAGTGAAAGAAAACTTTCCTGATTTGGTGAAGGAAATAGAATGCAAGCCCGGGAAGCACAGAGAGTCCCAATTATGATGGATGCAAAGAGGCCCACTCCAAGACTTATCGTCATTAAAAGACCAAAGCTTAACGCTAGAGAGAGACTCTTAAAAGCAAGAGAAAAGAAGTTAGTTCCTGAAAGGTTCCCAGAGGGAGGGTGCAGGGGAGTATAGGTTAAGAGGTGAGGGGATTAAGCAGTACAAATAGGCAGTTGCAGAATAGCCATGGGGATGTAAAGTACAGTATAGGAAACGGAGTAGCCAAAGAACTTACATGCATGACCCATGGATGTGAACAATGGTGGGGCGATTACATGAAGGAATGGGACGTGCTGGGTTGAGGGGGCAGAGGTGGGAAATCAGGACAACTATAAAGCATAATCAATAAAATATAACTTTTAAAAAGAGAGTAACATAATCTGTAGAGTGAATGTCTCTCAGCTTGTGGTCCAGCGGGCCTGGGAGATCTTCCTCGTGTTGAGCTAGACCCCAGCCTGTGCCAGTGTCTTCTCAGCCTGGTATCTGGGCTTCTACCCTCACCCCCTAGATCCCTGGCCAAAGGAACCAGGCCAGGCTTGCTGGCTGCAGGGCTGAAGGAATCCCTTCCTCACCCGGTCATGTCTCTGAGAAAGTTATTCCAGCTGCCAGGTCCGACCATGCTGGGTAATGAACGGCCTCTCTTTACTGCTGTCTGGGCGATTGACCCCTCCTTAGTCTGCTGCAGCGTCATTGAGAGATAAAATGTTTGCTCTCTGGTGCTCCTGAGGCCTTTAGAAACTGCAAGTTCAGTACCAGGAAGGGCTGCTAAGGCTTACCCCTCCTCTTCCCAGCACAAGCCCAGGCCTCAGCCAGATGGGTCTACAGATCACCGACCTGTGTCACCTTTCCAGGCTCTTCTTACCCCAGGGAGAGAGCTGGTGTGAGGGCTTTGGGAGGATCAAGGGAGAGGAATCCTTGAGGCTCTCTGTTTGGTTGTTTGTGAATAGCTGGTTAGAGAGCAGAGCACTGAGGGGGTCTGCACTGGGAGCTGGGTGACTGGCCCACTTTCTTAATCTCTTTGTGTCAGTTTCTACAGGTGGAGGGGCTGGAGGGGGTCTCCCAGCTCTGAGTTCTAGAGTCTGTTTCATGCCCGGCAAGAAGAGCTTAGTGATCTTCCCCAAGAGGAGTGACATATCTGTGGTGCCCCCAGGTCCCTGCACTGAAGCCCGCTCCCCTCTGGGAACGCATGAGAACAGGTTAGAAGGCCACCTTTTGGGACAGAAGGGGCCAGGTGTCCTGAATGAGCAGATAGAAGGGAGGGAGCCACTGTTACTGAGTGTCCCCTGAGAGCCCAGCACTGTGCTGGGACAATCCCTGCTACACATACACACACATAGAGCAGCCTCACACACGAGAGAGTCGTCTCACCGTGACCCTTTCCCTTCCCACCTCCCTGCTTTTACACATGCAGTCTCCCCATCCCAGCATACCTTCCCCTCCCCATCCAAATCTTACCCAGCACAAGGCCTACCTCCTCCAGGAAGCCCTCCCTGATGTCTAGATAGCCAAACCCCCAATGGCTCCACCCCACTAGTCCTCTGGGTGTTCAAGTTCTCAACAGTTTCAGATTTTGTTGTCTTGAGGCCCAGACACAAGCATGAGCTCATTTCATTATCTCACCAGCTAATCAATATTTACTGGGTGTTGACTTGGAGCGAGGCACTGTGGGGGCTGCAAAGGGGATGAAACAAATGTCCAGGGAGCATCTGCAGATGACCCTCACTCCTGTGCTTAGTGGAAATACACGTGGGGTCCTGGAAGGCTCCTCACCCTGTTGGGAAGATGAGGAACCCAACACCCAGAATGAGGGAGGAGGCTTCTCAGCAACAGCAGTGAGTCAGTGGCTGGAATTCAAAACCAGGCCAGACTGCAAGACCCCACCCTATTCAGAGCTCTTTAAACCAACCCCCTTCAGCAGGATTTGTCTTTTAGCCTGGAGCCCTCTGGTCACACAAGCAGGGCTCAGGTGGCCACAGACATGCAGAGAAAGAGGGGATGGGGAGAGAGCAACATGCAGCAGGACCTGTCACCCCTCAGGGACATGCTCACCACCTCTCTTCACTCGCAGGCTGGCCTCCAGACTGTGCCTCCACCTGGGGACTCGGTCCACCCCTTCCTCCAAACTGTCCCCAGAGCCTGCTCTAGCTAAGAAGCCACACGGCATAACCTTTAGGCTTCTGGCCCCAGATGCTGTTTCTCCGGCCTTCCCAGGCTGGTCCTTGCCAGCTCAACGCTCAGAGAAACATCCAAGGGACAGATGGCACTGCTGGTCCTGGGCCCAGGGTCCGGCCCCGGGAATGGTTCTGGGTGATACCTCTCACTCTTGGAGCTGGTGACGACGTGCCTCAGCTGAAAGGGGTGTGTGTGCATCTGTGTGTGGGTGCGGTGGGGAGTGGGCAGGAATGCCCTCGGTGCCCCCAGGAGCTCTGGGAAGGAGCCCAGCGTTCACACAGCCGGGTAGCGGCAGAGCTGGGACTAACTTGGGGCTAACCCAGGACTGACCGCCAGTGCATCTGTGTGAGATGATGTGTGTGTTTGTGCACCTGTATCTGTGCCTACGTGTACGTCATGTTTGTGTGTGCCTGTATCTGTGCATGTGCGTGCCTGCCCTGTGGGTGTGTCTTAAGTTGTGGGTTCAACAGTCTTAAGGCATGCATGTGAAACTCACATTTGCCCCAGGTGTGTGATAGTGGGTGTGCATTAGTGTGAACGAGTGTGTGAGAGAGGGATCTGGGAAGGACGGTGGTCTCAGGGCCCTGCTGGAGGCTGTGGGTGCCTGTCTCATCAGGGCCGCTGTGTCCCCAGCCCATTCTGGCTGAAGTGTGACCCTCTCTCCTACCCAATGCCTCCGTCCCAGAGAATTCCTGGCTGTTGGCCAGAAGCAGCAAGGAGCCCAATTGTTTCTATTTGGTCTTTAGATTATGAAAATTAAATTTAAACTCTTTGCAGGGAGGTAATTTTTCCTCATCATTCATCCTTCTGCACAGATCTCCACAACTTGATTATGTCTAATTAGATTTAATTGGATGGAGAGTGATTTCTTTCTCAGAGAAGACAAACCACAGAGAAGGCACCGTTTAAGGCCCAGCAACTCCGTACACCCAACAAGCCCCCCCGACTGGGGCTCCAGAGCTTGGTGAGGAGGCGCCAGGGGAATGGGGCGTGGGGGCTGCGCCTGAGGCCTCCCCTCTCTCTGCTTCTCTCTCCTTGTCACTCGCTCTTTCTGTCCTTGAGTCCCTCTCTGTGTCTCTATCTCCCATTGTCCCCAAATCTCTCCTGGTGTGAGCTGGGGCCCCTGATAGGAGTCCAGAGTGGGCCAGGGGTCCATGCTCCCTGCATTCCTTCTCTGCTGGGAGATGGGCCGGGGCTCTCCCCACATTACTGAGAGGCCACGTTCACTCCATGTGAAGAGGACAGGGGTGCAGTGTGGCTTGCTCAAAGTCACCTTCCATGGCAGCTGGGGTTGAGGTATGTGTATAGGGGTAGGGGGAATCACATGGCTGGATGGCAGCCTAAGTACCCATGGAGAACAACCTGGAGCCCGTAGGCCAGGCTGGGCCCCACCAGTTTTGGGGTCTGGGGAGATTCCAGCTGGAAGAATGAGATGTGGGCAGTTCTGAGGGTGGCTGAAGGGTCTGGCTGTCCCCATCTTCCCCTGGCCCAGGCTGAGCGCTTCCAGCCACAGGGGCCTGTGCAGAGAACCCTAGCCCAGATGCTGCTCCTGCCTGAGGTTCTGGCCCCAGCCCAGCACACTCCTTTCCTTCCATTGCTTGGGCCAGAAACCTGGGCAGGTCCTCAGCTATCACCTTCCTGTCACCCCCACCCTGGGGTCCCCAGCCCTGCCCTCCTTGCTGTCTCTCAACCCCTCACCCCATCCCCTGTCAACACTATCCTCGCCTGGCCCAGGGTATCATCCTCCATCCTCAGAAACTGTGCCGTCCCCCAGTCTCCTAGGCCCAGGCCCCACACCCAGAGCATAGCCCGTAGCTCAGGTGAACACACCAGGCTCTCTCTCAAACACTTGCCATGGCTCCTCACTGATCTAAGGACCAAAATGCACATGGACTACAGGCCACTGGGACCTCCCAGGCCCACCTCTCCCTGCCCACACCACACTCAGTCCCCACAGACCCCTCTACGTGCAGCTCTTTGAGTGGGCTTGTCCTTCTTCCTGAAACACCTGTCCCAGGCCTCCCCCACCTGGCACCAGCTTTCTCCACAGCTCGGCTCAGGGTCGATAATAACAGCTGGAAGGTACTGCAAGCTTGCCGCACCCAGGCACTGTGCTATGGGTGTTCTAGAATGACCTCATTTAGTGCCCCAACGACCCTTGGGGACCATTATGATCCCTACTTTACAGAAGTTAAAGGAGGTTCAGAGATGTGAAACACCTGGCCAAGCTCTAGGAAGTGGTGGAACTAGGATCTGAACCCAGGTCATTTGCATGATGTCAACTCTCCCCACCAGACCCAGCCCCTCCCAGGTTAGGGGCTCTCCATCCGCACTTCCATTTCCCCTGTGCAAGCGCTTGCCTGACTGTTTCTCCACCTCCCTTTGGGGCTGGCCAGGGTCTTCCCTGTGAGCTCCCCAGGGCCAGCCTGGGTCTTAGCTGCCTTTGACCTCCAGAGCCTAGAGTGGGGACAGGCATGTGGTGGATGCTTGGCCAGGTTCTGCGGCCCAAGGAGTTGGGGGAATGGCAGCCCCTGAGCCTGAGCCTCTCCCTCTCATGCCTTCCCCTCCCACCACCCAACACCTCAGTAAGCAAAGACTTTAAACAAACAAAAAAAAATTATGGTTTATTTGGGTTCATCACAGCTGCTTTTTCTGGGAACTATCTTCCCCAAATTGTCTGCAGAGGGATTTCTGCCTGGAATCCCTCCTTCCCATCCCCCATCCTGGAGTCTTGGAATCACAGGAAGTAGTGGGAGGTGGGAGGCATTGAGACCCTAGGAATGCAAGTCAGGTGTCGTATGTGGTGGTCACGTGATGGGCATGAGGAGGGAGGGAGCACAGCAGTGAACAAGCCGGACCCAGCCCCCACCCTCGTGGAGCACACCATATCATAAAAAGACCAACTGTAAACAAATAATCTCAAAAGTGATTGTGCAGTTAGTGTTGAGATGTGATAAGTTAATCATGCAGAAGCCTAACGCACTAACTCTGCAGCTCTGCAACTTGCTAAAACTCTTGGAGCCTCAGTTCCCTCATCTGTAAAATGGAGATCTTACTGGGAGCTCTTTCAATGGATGTTGTGAGGACCCAGCCCTGAGCCTAGCATCTGGTGCTTAGCTCGTGTTCGGCATGCGTTAGGGTTGCATTTCTTTGCTCAGGCTGACATAACAAAATACCATACCTGGGTAGCTTAAACAACAGAAATCTATTTTTGTACCATCTGGAGGTCGGCAGTCCAAGATCAAGACTCAGACGAGTTGATTTCTTCTGAAGCCTCTCTCCTTGGCTTGTAAGTGGCTGTTTTCATTTTATATCTTCACGTGGTCTTCCCTCTCTGGGTGTCAGCCCCTAATCTCCTCTTCTTATACGGACACCAATCCTATTGGATTAGGGGCCGCCCATACAATCTCATTTTAACTTAATTACCTCTATAAAGATTCTATCTCCAGATACAGTCACATTCTGAGGTCCTGAGGGTTAAGGAGTCAACATACGAATTTGGGGAGCAGATGCAATTCAGCCCATAACAGAAAATATCCAAGAGAATGGAGTGTACATGTATCCTCAGGTCACTCACATGCCAGTGTTCACAGAAGCTTTATTTAAAATAGGCAGAAAAAGAAAACAACCCATATGTCCATGTACAAGAGAATGGGGAAATTGTGGCAGACTGATACAAATGGAATGGCACAGGGTTTTTTAAAAAATGAACTACCAATACAAACAAAACATGCATAAATATCACAGACCTGGCCAGGAAAAAAAGTAGGCAAAAAAATACATACCTTGTGATTCCATTAATTCAAACTAATCCATCTTGATAGAAGTCAGAATAATGGCTACCTCTCGGGGATGGGCAGGTTGACTAGACAGGAAAACAAAGACACTTTCTGGGGCACCATAATGTTCTGTATCTTGATCTGGGTGGTGGTCACATGGGCATACACACAGACTGAAGAGATGGAGAAACGGAGTTCCACTCCTCATGGGAGAATTTGAAAGGACACGTCACAAAAGTGCAGACACAGAAGGGAAAGTTTGTGGTTAGCTTTACAATCTACCACGGGCACCCTTAAGATGCATGCACTGTACCGTATGCAAGTTCCGTCTTACTATGACAAACAGAAAAACACAAAAGTCAGGTCAGATGATCACAAATGGTAGGCGTGGCCCCAGCAGGTGTCTAGGTTTTCTTACCTTCTGTTCTGGCTCATCCCTTCCCTGAGGAAACCGGCCTCGTGTAGAGACAGTGGTTGTCACCAGGTGCGTGTGTGGCGGGGGCGTCAGAGTAGCTTCCCAACTCGCAGCGTCAGTCGGGTCGCGGGTTGTGCTCCGGTGGGATGGAGGGAGCAGATAAGGGTATGAGTGTACTGAGTTGTGAGGCGCTGGGCTGGGGAAATCGGGCTGACAAACGGACTGAGGAAGGGCAACATCCTGGATCAGCTAGTGCATCGGATGATTGATTGGTTTTCAGCACCACGGAGAGCTCTGGTGACAGCAGGAAGGCTTTCTTTAAAAGCGACCCAAGACCATTCATTTCCCTTTGTCGTATAGGTAGAATTATCTCGTTATTAAATAAAATTTACTCTTGCAAGCTGCCAGAAGTGAACGTCTGGGCTCTGGAAACCGTCAGACTGAGTTCAAGCCTTGGCTGCACCGCACAAGCCCTGTGACCTTGGGGAGTTACTTAAATTAACCTCTGTGCCACGGCTGCTTGTCTGTCAAATGAAGAAAATAATGGTAGCTGCCTCCTAGGACTGTGTGAGGACTGAATCGAAATCAGGAAAGTAAAGAGCTTAACATAATGGCTGGTACATGGTAAGTGCTAAGTAGTCAGCTATTATTATTGTTCTCACTGGTATCATTACCCCCAGAGGTGGGTTTTTCTTCCTTTTTTTAACATAAGCTGGAAAGGATTCAGAAGGCTTCCATGACATCAGATGTCTGGCAACTTGTTATGTGACTTTAGGTGAACTAGGTCACCTA
Organism: Anoura caudifer; assembly: GCA_004027475.1. Lineage (NCBI taxonomy): Eukaryota > Metazoa > Chordata > Mammalia > Chiroptera > Phyllostomidae > Anoura > Anoura caudifer. Next base: position 14,283 of record PVKU01010712.1, on the reverse strand, counting down.
CCTGGGCTCCATTCCTGTTCTGTAAAATGAAGCTATTTGCTTTTTTGATCTTAACAGATCTTATTTTTTTACCAAGAGAATGTATTCCTATGTCACTTGGTAAAATAAGTAAAATACTAAAGCAGCCCTGGCTGGTGTGGCTCAGCGGATTGAGCACTGGCCTGTGAACCAAAAGGTCACTGGTTCACTTCCCAGTCAGGGCACATGCCTGGGTTGCAGGCCAGGTCCCAAGTTGGGGGCAGGTTGGGGGCATGCGTTCTCTTGCACATTGATGTTTCTCTCCTTCTTTCTCCCTCCCTTCCTGTCTCTCTAAATATAAAATAAAACACTAAAATTAAATAGAAAAGATTTCACACTCAGTAGCATTTGTGGTTCCTATAGGCCCTCTCTGTTCTGGATCTTGGATTCAGAACTCGGGGGGAGAACAGCATCGGGGTGGGGGTTGGGTGAGAAGTGAGGACAATGCCAGGGCAGCTGGCTGGGGGGGGGGGGCGCCGGGGAGAGAGAGAGAATTCCAACTCTAAAGAATGCACCAGGCACGTCAAGACTTTTAGCTCTTACATTATCAACACCCCCTGCTGCACACACACACACAGAGCTGCCCAGGCCTCTGGCCCCTCCGAGCCCTACACCCAGCACTCACCCTGTCCTGGGCTTCGGCTGTGCTGGCTCTGTGTTCAAGCTGTGACCTGATGACGCTGCTCCTCTCCCCAGAGCCTTCTCGCCTGCTGTGCCCTTTGCCAGGACGGTGCAGTATCATTCAGAGTCTTACAATAGTAATAACAGAAACAACAGAAACCAGTTTAAACAACACAAACAAAAGGGGGCATTTGCTGGTTCGTCCACCTGACAAACCCAAGAGTTGACAGCTTAGGGCGTGGCTGGACCCCAAATGACGCTGTTTCGGACCATGGCCTTCCCGCCCCTCACATCATCCCCAGCCAGGCTCTCCCTGGGTGGGAAATGGGTCTGGCAGCGTTGGGCTTCTGTCACACTGGCTGCACACCCCTCTTTCCCCATCGTTTTTGCAAATAGCCTTGGGTACGATTCTCAATGGCCTGGACTGAGTCATCTGCCCACTGCTGAAACAATCGTTGTGACCAGCAGGTGAAGTGAGCAGAAAGGCCAGGCCTGGGGGGCAGGAGCCAGGGGATGGGCTCGCCCGACCAGACAGACTGAGTGTGGCCAGAGAGCTGTTTTTGAAGGGACACTGGGGGAGGTCTGACTGGGAGAAGAGCAATGGACGCAGGGTACATGAACAAACAGAAGCCCCCTACACATTCTTCTTGACTCCTGGGTGGCAGCACAAGTGACGCTTCTTCAAAGACTTCCCTGACCCCTCTTCTGTCAGAACCCACGATTTTCCCTTTGATTTTTAGCCCTTATTCTAGGGAGTGCTAAATCTGTACCCAATCGTACACATATTCACTCAGACACCTGCACACACGCATGCCCTCAAATAAACACTCTTGAATTCTCACTCATAAACACCCATACACACAACACTTGCACATGCACGCACTCACAGGAATGTTCTCACATACACACATTCACACATGGACATGTTCTCACACATGGCAAATGCATACACATGCACACATACATACTCACATAAACACATGCTCACACACATTCACACACCCATATGCAAAGTCACATGTATGCACACACAAGCATAAATGTGTGAATGCCTGCCTTGCTTAATGCCTGCCTTCTGCACTCTCCTGTGCACCCACAGAGGCAGGACCCCATCTGTCTCGTCCATTGTGGGGTCCTCAGCACCCATCACGATGCACCCTCCCTTGGTGTCCTCACTTTTCCAGTGGGAAGAACAAGGCTACACAACCCTGTCTCCCCTACAAGGGAGCTTTGGAAAGCCAAATACCATAAAAGATTAAAAACGATCAAATGGCCGCATCTTTCCTCTTCCCCCTTCCTTGCTTACTCTCTATCCTTCCCTTGCCCTGCTCCTCCTTCCAGCTCTCCCCCTCTCCCTGTGCCTCTCCCTTAAGCCCTGTCTTCCTCATCCTCTCCTCTTTCTCTGTCTCCATCCCACATAACATCACTACCCTTTTCCCATCCCTCTCTACCTGCTGAAGCTAATTAAACGATACCATGGAATGTATTCATTTGCATTTGGTTCAAAAGGGCCACAGAGCACCGCCGCTTGCTCATTAACTAGCTCCTGGTAGAAGGCTATAATGAACTGGTTTTATTACAACCATCACCCTGGCCTGTCCTGTGAGACTATTATGTATTCATTGGGAAGAAAGATAACCACAAACCTCAGTGCCTGGGGTTGGAGGGGAGAGTGGGAGGGTTCTCCACATTTGGGGAAGTCCCCAGGCTTCCCTGAGCCCTGGCTGGGCAGTGGCTGCACTGCCACCTCACTGCGCGGAGAAATCCCCTGCAGCTTCGACTGGAGCCAGGCTGAGGTGCCCAGCCTGGGCCCCCACTCCTGGGGATGCTTGCACAAGGGGCCCCTGTGGGCCGAGCACCACTCCAGGTGGAGTAAGCGGTCTGGTCCATAACGGGGACCCATTTTATTCTTTGCGTGTGCCGCTCTGATTCTCACAGCAGAGGAACTCGCCGAGAAGCATTCCTGCATCCTGGTAGCTCTGCCCAGAGTGCGTTCCTCTGATGTCAGGGTCTAAGAGCAGTGGTGGGGGCAGTGACAAAGTAACAGCAGCCACGTCTCTTGAGCACCTGCTCTGTGCCCGGCACTGGGCTTAGTAATTTACCTGTGTTACCTCCTTTAAGCTCCACAGCCCCCCTTGGAGGCGTGCCCACTTCGTGGGTGAAGAAACTGAAGCTCAGAGAATGACATGCTGTGTCCAAAGACACACAGCCTGAATGTGGTGCACCGTGGATTTGATCCTAGGTCTGCCCAACACCGCAGCCTCACCACCTGTCATTTAAAGGGGCGGCTCATAGCCTGCAAGGCTCCCTTACTTGCATTAATGTTTTTAAAAAGTCTGTCCGTACATTCTAAATATTCTGACTTTATGGGCTTCCTGGGTGCCCAGCTTTATTCCAGAACTGTACACATATTATCTTATGTAATCCTTACAACAACTCTGTGAGGGAAGTACTCTTATTACCCCATTTTCCGGATGAGAAAACTGAGGCCCAAAAAAGGACAGGTCGCTTCCCCAATGCACAGCACTGGTATGGGCCAGGCAGGGATCGACTCTGGCAGTCTGGCTGCCATGTGCACACCTGACCCAACACTACCCTCTGGGAGCCAGGATATGGTTCTACTTATGTATTAGTTTTATGTTGCTGCTGTAACAAATTACCACAAACTTTGTAGCTTACATTATGCACATGTATTATCAGAAGTTCCAACTGGATCTCACTGGGCTGAAATTAAAATGTCCACAGTGCCGTGGCTGGTGTGGCTCAGTGGATTCAGTGCTGGCCTGCAAACCAAAAGGGTTGCCAGTTCGATTTCCAGTCAGGGCACATGCCTGGGTTCTAGGCCAGGTCCCTGGTAGGGGGCATACGAGAAGCAACCACACATTGATGTTTCTCTACCTCTCTTTCTCCCTCCCTTCCCCTCACTCTAAAAAAAGAAAGAAAAAGAAAGAAAGTCCACGGGACTGTTTCCCTTCTGGGGGTTCTACGGGATAATGTTCCCCTGCCTTTCCCAGCTTCTAGAGGCTGTGCACATCCCTCAGACCCTGGTGCCTCCCTTCGTCTTCAAACCCAGCAGCAGCAGCTCAAACCCTCCTCATCACTCAGGCCTGCTTCTCTGCCCCTCCTTCCACATTAAGGCCCCTGTGATTAGCGATAACGTGGGGCCCACCCAAACCATGCAGCATAATCCCTGTACTGTAACAACGACTAATTAGCAACCTCAGTGCCATCTGCAACCTTCATTCCACGTTGCTACTTGAGGTAAAGTGACATACCCGCGGGGGCCTTGGGTCAGGACAGGAACACCCTTGGGGGCCGATATTGTGCCCACCTCGGTGTGACCACCGCGGTCCTCTGCAGAGGACTCACCACGTGCTGGACCCTGCGCCAGGGCTTCATGCACTGCACAACAAGCAATTCGGGGAGAGATTGGCACTCCAACTTCACAGGGGAGAAACTGAGGCCCAAAAGCCAGAGGGGCTGCTGGGATTCCTCCAGGGCCAGCCACTGGTCTTGGGCCATCTGGGGTCTGACAGGTGTGACAGCAGAGCCCCCTCTTCCTGGCACTGCACTTTGAAAATGGAGTAGGGATTTGCCTTTGTTTCTGGTCAGATTTGGGGGTGCTGAGGATGCCTTCAGGAGAGACTGGCTGGAGCTGGCTGGAGTCTCGGCTCAGCCACAGTACCTCCCGCTCCCTCCCATCTGGGTGGTCCACCCCAGCACAGTCAGACCCAGATTGCCCCAACAAACTCGGCCAGCACCCCTCCCCCACTCCCTGATCCCCCTGGCTTTATTAGAAATTAGATGCATTAAAGAATTCCGCTGACCCCTTGTATCACAGCAGAACTTTGGGCCCCAGAGGCCCTTTACTCTGCCAAGGGTCTTTTCCAGAGGGGAAACTTGTTAACTCATTAGCAAGGAAGCGGCTGCTCTGCTAACAATCCCTGGGTGTACAAACCATCTGCGCCTGGCATCCTGGTACAGGCAGCTGGACCGTCATGCCGGTAGGGCTGCCTCATTCTCTTTCCTGAGCCACAGGAAGGTGGGACCTGCAAGACTGGCAAGCTCTACTCTCCCTGAGAATAGAGAGACAGGTACAGGCGGCACTTGGAGGAAAGCCAGGGGACAGACCCTGAGATGGAGATCTGGGCAGGGAAAGGAAGATGTCAGTGAGCTTGAGGGGAGAATCCAACTTTCCTGAGCACCTACTATGTGCCAGGCATTTATATACACCCCTTGCTCACACTTCATCACCTTAGGACACATATTATCACCAATCCCATTGTGTCATTACACCCATTTTGCAGATGAGGAAATCAAGATCTAGAGAGGTTAAGTGATTTGCCCAAGGCCTCATAGCTTGGCCATGGTAGTGGGTAGGGACTCAAACCCAAGTCCCTGATGACTCCTAAGTCCATTTTCTTCTTTCATCCATGCTGTCTACATTTATTCTTCCCTCTGTGAGGGTCCCCATGGCTCCTCCAGCTCCGTTGCCTCCCAAAGCCAGCAGGTGGGTCCCTGGGAAAGGAGAGTCTCAGTAAATCCCAGCCATCAATGAGGAGGGGCCAAGTCAATCCCTCGGAGAAGCAAACATTTCCGGCAGAGTAAATCACCAGCCTCTTACCCTGGCAAGTGCAGATGCCCCTCCTCCCCCAGGAAGTTTGTAAATCAGAATTTAGACCTGGATTACAGGCTCTGCTGAAGGGGAAGTGCGGCAGGAAGGAGGGGGAGAAATGCAGCGAGAAGAGCAGCTTCCTAAGCCAGGCCCTTGGGGGGTGTCTAGGATGGCAGGGAGGGGCACAGTGAGGGGCCATTGCTCCCACGTGCACCCCCAGAGGGATGATCCAGTTGCTGCCTGGGGCCCCTGCCAGCCCGGACATTCTGCGGATCCCTGACCTGGGTGTCTGGGGGCAGCTGGAGCAAAGGGGCTGGGCTCAGGGAAGAGGCTGGAGAGGGGATATGGGAGTTGGCAGCAGCTCTGAGCTGAGCCCTGGGTGAGGGCGATTGGTGGGAAGAGGGGTTGGTGGTCACAGAGGACAGGCCCAGAGTGGGGGTACCTACAGGAGGCCTGGGCCAGGAAGCTGGGAGAAAGCCAACTTCCTGGGTGGCAGTCAAGGGCTGGGTCAGTTCTGGTTCTGCTGCTACCTGGCTGTGTGGACTTGGGCAACTCTTGTAGCCTCTCTTGCCTCAGTTGCCTCATCTGCACAGTGGAGATAATTATTCCTGCCCTGGACGCAGGACCATTGGGAGGACTGAAAGAGGTGAAGGTGAGAAAAGCCATCTTGTGCACAAGGGACAGTCCTGGCCACTCACCTGGGCAGGGCCTACCCTTGTTCCACCTGCCTCTACTCCCAGCCTCCTTGTGATTGGCCAGGCCCTGGAATGCCAATGCTGAGAGTCCACCTGATTGGAGGAAGCAGGGTCTTTATGCAAATGAGGCTGCTCCCACTCTCTCCTCTCCCTTCTCCTCCAAGGTCACCATCACTGGGGCTTCACACTTGCTGGCCTGAGTTTCCCCAGGAATGGCTGGAGCATGTAACACATTGGATTTTTTTTAATTTTTTTTAATTTATTGATTTGAAAGAGAGGGAGAATAATCCACAGCCTTACCACTGACCCTCCCCTTCCTAATCCCTGTCCCCAAGCATCTCTGTGACATTAGCAAGCACTTCACCCCTCTAAGCCTTAGTGTCCCTCCCCTGTCCCCACACATTATTTATACTGTGGACTTACACATTCTCGTAGTCCTCAAACAGACATTTCTTGGGAGCCTCCTGTGTGCCAGGCCCTGGTCTGAACACTGAGGACAGAGAGGTGGGCTGGGGAGATGGCGCCCTGCTCCCTCAGAGCTTCCATGGCCGTGGGCTGTCAGGTGGCTGCAGGGAGGGACCAGCTGGCAGAGTGTTTATAAGTAGCCAAGAGCTGAGGCAATGCAGAGTTGGGGGGACACCCAAAGTCACAGGATGGGTCATCAGCAGAGCTCAGGCCAGGCTGCCTGCAAACCAAACAGGTGACAAACCCTGTGAGGGGAGCCGCCATGTGGGTTTCCAGACCCACAACCCACTGGGGTCACTTCCTAGTGCAGGAATGTCCCAGCCCCATGGGGAAGCCTTAGCTCCTGGGGGAAGCCAAGGCCTCCCAGGTCCCCTTGTCTCCTCGGGCCCATCCAAAGTCTCACGCATTATACAGGTAAGGGTCACCTAGTCGGTCGTGTGTATGTCCCTGGAAACGTAGCCCTCGGCTTCCTCTTTCTGAGCTCCCTGTCCTTCCCCACCAGCTTCAAAACATCCAGCAGCATCACCGTGGGACAGGGCTGGGGCGGGGAGGCTGGGAGCTGGGTCTCATCATCGGAACACTCTGCCTTTTCACCGTCCCAAGGAAGCCACTGTGGATGCAGTGTCTTCCCCCACCAGAGCTGATAACAGAATGTTTAATTATTACAATCATCCCCCGAACAATTCGGTCCTGCCACAGGTAATTAAAATGAGGTTGGCTCCTCCTTGCCCATTTCTCCTCTCAGCTTTAAATCTAATGGTAATGTCAGAGCACACCTAGAAACAAGAGTTACTGAGAAGGACATTCTCGCAGAAAGGAGGCCGTGAGGTGAACGTGGGTGCAGACACACACCTGGCACCAGGGGACAAGAGGCACACCTGTGTGTGTGGGTGCACACGAGGGGTGTGAGTGTGTGTGAGTGCATGTGCAGTGACTTGGGAGAAAGTGGTGGCAGGAGGCAGGCAGCAGTTCATCAGGGCAGGGCACAGGATGTGGGGGCAGGTGATGGATGATGGCATGAAGGTCCTGAAAGTGGGTGACAAGGTGCAGGTACGGGTCTGGCCCTGGAGGTAATGGCCAGGGGCCTACAGGCTGGCAGGCCCCCCATTTCCATATTGTTTATTTCTTTTCTCAAGCCTCTTTTTCCTCACCTGCAAACTGACCACAGTGACTGTCCCTTCAGCTGTGAGCAACAAGTGTGGTGGGCAGGGCATTCTGTGTGCACAGGGCAAATGCTCAGGGAGGCTGGGTACTAGAATGCACCCACCCCAGGGTGGCAGGGTAGGGAACAGTGTGGTGGCCACACAGGGGACAGGGCATGACCATGGGCGACATAGTGCAGCGCATTCTCCAGGGGTGGTCTGTGAGCTGCAGCATGGACAGACAGACGATCCCCATCTGGCCCCAGTGGCGCCATCATGGGATCCACCACGTGGGGTGAGAATTCTCTGTGGCCTGTCCACAAGGCTGCCCTGCCCCAGGCACCTGAAACAGTCCGAGTCCACTGAGAGGCTGCCCTCTTGTATGGTGGCTGGACAGTGACACAGGAAGAAACAGGGAGGCCTTGAGGGCTTTTATGAGACAAGCAAGGAGGAACGTGTCCTGTCCGGAGCTGGCCAAGACCAACCAGCCTCTTCTCCCACCCCGAGTGTCCCCCAGGGGGAGCTTAGGACCCCACACAGGGGACCGTCAGGCTCCAGTGCTGGCGCCCAGTCTACAGGAACCTCAGCCCCAGGGGGGGTGGGCACAGCCTTTCCTGAGCACCCACTATGTGCTAAACACCCTGCCTGCCTCAGCTCCCATCCCGCCAATGAGATGCCACTGCCCCATTCTGCAGAGGAGAAAACTGAGGCTCAGGGCAGTTGAGTGACTGGCCCAGGGCCACAGACCACTGAGTGGCAGGTAGGGAAACATGAGCCTGGGTTTTGGGGAGAACAGGGCCCACTCCTCTTCCAGGGTCCCCCCGTTGACCCCCCTCACTCAGGGTCTTGGGGTGAGCCCATGAGCTCCCTGGCTCAAAAGGGTCAGGGTAATAAAGAGAGTACAAGGAAGGTAGACACCTGCTCCCCACCCAGGGTGCAGAGTCCACCACAGGGCTTTCCAGCGTGACCTTGGGCAGGTCCCTCCCCTCCTCTTAGCCTCACCTTCCTCACCTGTCAAGGGAGGACGAGGACCTCCCGCCCCACAGGGCAGCGTGGTCCACATGGAAAGGTGCAGAGCACTGGTTAGGCACGGCCCCGACGGCCTGGGTTTGGCACCTGTGAGCTTCGTGACCTTGAGCCAGTTTCCTTGCCTCCCAATTTCCTCATCTACCGAACAGGGAAGATCACGTCAAAGTGTCTCGGATGTGAGGTGTGCTGACAGACAGTGATCAGCAGACACAGATCAGGGCCTGGGCAATGACAAGAAGGAATGGCCCTGGCCCATCACGATGATGAGTCCTGTTGAAAAGGAGATCTGCTCCGGAGGGTGGGCACCTATGTAGCATCTGAAACGAGAGGTATGGGAATGCCACTGTCGCCATTACACCTGCCCACCGGAGCTGGCTGGCTGTCCCCGGGGCCTGGGTGCTGCCTGCTGACCCCACCTCCCTCCACAACACCCCTCCTCCTCTGCCCAGGGCTCAGAACCCTGCCCTGCCAGCCCTGGACCCCAACACCCTAATTCTAGAAACAAGAGACAACTGTCAGTCCGAGCGCCCTTCCAGCCTTTGCGCTAATTAGCTCTCACCTTCCCCTGCAGCAGCCCTGAGCCCTCCCGTCTGGCAGCTGCCAGGTGGCAGCTCCCCACCTGGGCTGCCTCCTTGGGTCAGAGACAGCAGGTGAGGGTGGGGAGGAGGTGGACGTGGGCAGAGCCAGGCCAGGCTGAAAGCAAGGCAGCAGCTGGGCTCCAAGAACACAGGTTGTTTGCATCAGAAGGAAGAATTTAGATCAGGGGTCCCCAAACTTCAGACAGGTACACTGGTCCCAGCCTGTTAGGAACCAGGCCGCACAGTGGGAGGTCAGCTTGAATGTCATGCTCTTGAATCATCCTGAAACCATCCCCTCCCCACTCCGGTCCGTAGAAAAATTGTCTTCCACGAAACCAGTCCCTGGTGCCAGAAAGGTTGGGGACCGCTGATTTAGACGATCAAGTTCACACATTTCACTTGCTGGAAAAACTGCAGGCCACCCTGAGCAGGGGAATGACAAGATTTGTTTAAAGGAAGACAAGCTGACAAGTCTCCTGCAGCTCGAGAGAGAGGGCTGGGAGGGGAAGCGGGGACAACAGCCTCCGGTGACCCTAAATGCCAGACTGAGGAGTTTTGCTACGGAGGGAACTGGGAGCTGCGGCTGTGTGTCCACCACGTTCCATCTGCTTCTCTCCGCCCGCACAGCCTGCACCCCTGGCCAGGCCCCCAGCTCCCACCCAGAAACCTGCGGTGGCTCCTGCCAGGTCCCCTGCTCCTTCTTGCCCCTCCACACGCCATTTCCCACAGCAGCGAATACGGCCTTTTAAAAACACACAGGACTGTGTCGCTCTCCTGCTTAAAACTATCCAGGGCTCTGCTGCTCCCAGAATCCACTTCAGCGTGCTCACATGGCCACGAGATTGTTCCGGAACTGACAACCATCTCCAGCCACTTCCACAGCCTCATCCTGTCCTGCAGTTCCTTGTGCACCATGGCTCAGCCACCTGGACTTCCATTACTCCTAGATGGTGTGAGGTCTTTGTGCTCACTGTCCCAGTGCCTGGGATAGCCTTCCTGTGGCTCCCGGCTGGGGAGACACCCTTATCCACAGATCTCCGTCTAGAGTCTTAAAACCTTCCCAGACCAGCTAGGAAAGGATCTCCCAACCAGGCACTCTGTGCCACATCTGCCTGCTTCATTTTTGTCACTGAGTTTGACACTTTTAGAAATAGCCCTCATTCACTCATCGCCGTGTTTATTATCAGTCTCCTGACAAGGCTGCAAGCTTGGCGGGACAGGGAACTTGCTGTGTGTGTGTGTGTGTGTGTGTGTGTGTGTGTGTGTGTGTGTGTGTGTGAGAGAGAGAGAGAGAGAGAGAGAGAGGGAGAGACCTGCTGCATCCCCAGTGCCCTGCAGGGTGCCAGGCACATAGTAGGTGCTCAAGAGATACTTGATGAGTGAACAAAGGAGTGAATGAACGACTGGGCCTGAAGCCTAGGCCTCCTTCCTCCCAGCACAGGGCTCCCCCCATTCCAGGTTGTTGGGGAGGAAGGGGGTGTATACTGGGTCAGGGGCTGATCCTTCCCCAGCTAGAGTACAGTCTTCTAGGAACCCCTTGGGTCCTGGTCCTCCAGGCACAGACTTCCCCATGGGTCACTCTTGCCTCCCCTCGAGGTCTCCCAGGCCTGGGCACAGCTGGCCTGCCCTCTGGGACTTCCACAGACTCTCCCCACCCGGGGCCCAGCCAACAAGGTGGGAGAATGGAAGAATGATGGCCAAGGGCAGGCTTGTCCACGGGCCTGCCCTTCAGAAGCCCCAGTCTCACCAGGGAGCCAGGAGCCTGTCCTTACAAGACGCTGGCCTGCTGGAGGAGACAGTCCTGATTTAGAAACATCCAGTCTGACAGGGGAGTTCTAGTCCTCTCTGGGGTCAGGAGCCCTCAGGGAGAGAACGGGCACTGCTGAGGGAGCCCCAGTGCATGCACATCACACACAGACATGAGTTCACACTGTCCCAACAGAGACCGGTGGCGAGGTGGCCCCTTGCTCAGGGGGCACCCCCTCCCTGAACTTGGGCACAGGGCACACTGCAGGTGAGGAGGCAGAACTGGGGCCCTAAGCAGAGCTCCCCCGAGGAACACAGACCCCATAGTATTCCCCCTGGCCTGGGGGGGTGGAGCTTGGAGTCCAGCCTCACTGTGCCCCACATTCCCGTGTCATCTAGGACAGCCCCTGCCCCTCCCCAGGCCCAGCCTCTCATCAGTGACGGGGCTGGGCCAGGGTATGGCTGCCGCTGCCTCCTCCTGCTCTCTGGAATCTCCTCTCTGATCTCCACATCCCCTCGTCCCCACCACTCTTACCCCTGGTTCATGATCTTACAATTTTAGAAACAAATTTGGCTAATTTCTTGGCTAATTTCACCCAATGGGGACGCCAGGTGGGCGCCCTGCTTCCACTCCATCACCCATCCTAATGCATTGTCTGACACTTTCCATTTATTTTTCAATTCCACCATCAGAAATGACGATTACATTTGCAGCATAAATGCAGCTTTCGCAAATTGAATTGATCACGGGTGAGGAGGGGCAGTCAGGCAGCTCCTCCCATCAGAGCATCTCAGCCGTTAACCCTTCGGTCATCTCCTGGTCTGAGCCCGTAAGTGCTTCCCTCCGCTCACAGATCAGGTCCCCCTCCTGCAAGGCCACGAGGACTGGGGTGACCTGGCCCCCATGGGTCCTCTGCCCCCCTTCTGCCAGGCCGCATTGACTTATCCTCATCCTTCAAGCTTTTCTGCTTAAACCTCCCCTCCAGAGAAACTTCTCTGATCACTGATTCCCAATCTAAATTAGTTTCTCCCTCCTAAGGTTCTCTCTCAAGTCCATTTCCTTTCCTTTCCAGCACTTAACACAAGTTATAATTACCAGCTAATCTGTGGGTTTCTCTAACGGAATCCTCTCGGGAGGACCCTGAGCTGACTGGCTCATGCTGCAACCCCTTCTAGGGCAATCCACTGCGCCCTGGGATGTGGTGGATGCTCCGTGCGGACTTTTGAATGAATGAATGAATGAATGAATGAATGAATGAATGAATGAATGAATGAGGGAGGGAGGGAGGGAGGGAGGAAGGAAGGAAGGAAGGAAGGAAGGAACCTCTTTTATGCCCACAGGTGCCAGGCTGAGGCTGGACCCTAAATCAGGAGTGAGGCGTAGCTACGACCTCAGCTGGATGGGCTCTCAGGGATGAGCAGGAGTTTGCCCTGCGTTGAAGACGAGGTTGCTATGCGAGCTGCTGAGAAGCACACCTGCCCCCCGTGGCTCCTTCCCCACCACCCTCAGCAGAAGCTCTTGCCCTTGTGAGTGACTGATTTCACCATTCAGTTCAATGGGTGTTACTGTGAATAGGCAAGAGCCCAGCCTCAGGACCAGCCCAAACTGGGTTCGATACTGATTCTGTTCTCGGCACTGAGTGACGCTGAGCAGGTCGCTCAGACTCTGAGCCTCCACCTCCCGCTCTGTGAGCAGATGGCTCCTTCACTGGTACTCACTCAAGGTTCCACTGACCCTGAAGGAAATGGACATGCCACCGTGTCTCCCCTCCAGGAGGGGGAGACACACCCAGACACAGTCAGCCAGCTGGTGGTGAAGGTGGGTGTCCCAATGGGAGTGGGCTGTTGCAGGAGGTTAGAGCAAGGGCTCCAGGAGCCCAACCCAAGGCGAGATCAAGAGAGGCTTCCTGGAGGAGAAAGCCAGTCAGAGTTCCCTGCCATTTACTCCCATGCCTCTGTGTGTGCGCATGCGTGTTTGTGCATGTGCCTTTCCCCTCCTCCCTCATTCTCTCTCTCTCCAAGCTCCTGCTCTTCCCATTTCCTCTCCTCGGTCTCTCTCTGCCCTGACAAGAGACCTGAGGGACACAACCCTGTTCTAAGGAACGTGGCTCTGAGCCCTACCAGCAGGTCCGTGGAGCCCTCCTACAGATCCTCAGACACACACCTCCCAGAGCATGCCCCACCCCTAGCCCAGGCCAGTAGGGTGGGCAGTGAGGAGGAACCCCAGAGTTGGGATTATCTGCGGGAGTTGGTCCAGCTTTTATGCAGCAACTGGAGAGCGGCAGGGACCCTGCAGGGACTCACCAGCCCCGCCCTGCCTGGTGGTGGATCTGGGGAGGCAGCTGCACCTCCCAGAGGCTCCTCCCCAGCCCACCTGGGCCCAAGAAGTGGGTCAGCTCCTTCCCTTCTCTGAACCTCCCTTTCCTTATCTGTCACATGGCTCAGTCATGCTTGTTCTGAGGGTTGAAATAAGACAAAGAATAAAAATGACACAATGGACAAAAAGGATTTGCAAACTTGCATTTCGTGTCCATGTCAGGGTACCAGTCGTGCTGCGGGATGGGAGTTCAGAGACCCTGATCCAGGCCCACTCAGCACCTGAACCAGGTCTTCCCTCAGTCATTCACGGACTCACCAACCTATTCTACAGACCCTTAGTAAGCACCTCTGCAGGCCATGCTGTGTGCAGGGGCTAGGACACCATGGTGGGCAGAGCCAGACCCTGGGCCTCAGTGTCCTCCTCTGTGAGATGGCGGGTCACCTACACGATCCAGGGGCCCCACCTAGACCGATGCCCCTAAAGCCAGGCTGAGCCGGGCGGGCCTGGGCAGCGGGCTGAGAAGAGACTGCAGACTGCAGGGGTCTGGGCGGGACAAGTGAGCGTTTCCAGAGAAGACGGGCGTGCTCCCACCCCCAGCCCTCCTGCTCCACACAGTGACCTCCTGGTCGGTGGCTGCTGTGGCCTCGTCCTGCTCTGGGAGGCCCGGCCTGGGGAAGGAGCCCTGGGCCCACCATGGACTTGGAGCCTGACCCCACATCTGAGCAGGGAGCCCCCTACCCCTCTGTGTGCAGATGGGGAAACTGAGGACAGCAGCTTCCCGGAGACCACACGGCAAACTGGTGGTGACTAGTTAGTTCCCACTGACGTGCATGCTTGTGGTGGAGACACGTGAAACAATAATTATAACAACGACGACATTAAAGGTTTCCGCCGGGCACGTGACGGGCACCTCACAGTGAGATTCATTTCACCCTCACAGCCTCCCCTTGGGGTGGATGTGTGACTGGCCCCATTTCACAGACAAGGAGACTGAGGGGCTGGCCCGAGGCCACTCCCATCGCAGCCCCTCCAACCACCCCCCTGCACCCCCCCC